>QWZN01000078.1:0-173286 GCA_003693225.1 Venturia aucupariae
AAAAATATTAAGGGAATTTGGTTAGGAATTTCTTACTCTTTAGTATTATTAGATCTAGCTACTCTAGATACTCTAGATACTCTTAGCTTGCGCTTCTATATTTCTGGATTAGTAGTACTAGTAATATAAGCTTATAAGTGAAGTTACCGGTATCTTAGGAGCCTCTTTAGTAGGAATATTATCTAGTAAAGACTAAGAGTTGGTTCCTTAAGAGATTTCTTTACTACCTTTTACTATCTATATTTTGTTAGTCTAACAACTGGAATCTTACTTGTATATAGGGTTAAACTACCTTGAATATATAGAGGATAAGTTTTCTAGCTAATTAGATTCAGAATAGAGAAGGTTTAATAAATACTAGATTTGGTTTAAGTTAAGAAGATTTTCTAAGAGCTAGGAAAGAGAAGAGAAGGAAGTAGATATTAAGTATTTTAAGGATAGTAAATTTAACTATAAAAGATAAAGCTTAAGTACCAAATAGCAGCCTAGCCTAGTTACTTTATAGTGATACTAACTAGTTATATTCTATTATAGAAACTAGGTTATATAATAAAAGTTATTAACCTGAGCTTTCTATTAGTCTATAGATGCCTAGGCTCCGTAATTCAGGCCCTAGTTACCCGTTTAACTACTACTACCCGAGCGTGGGCGTCATTTTAGCAATAGTTACTTTAGAATTTTCAATTTGTACCATATCAGATCTCGGTTAGAGATAGATAGTTTCGGATAGGATTTTAATACTTCTAAGTACTATAAGTTTACCTGCGTATACGATTTGTACAGCTTTCGATTCACCTGGATTCCCTACTTTTGATTTTTGAATACTAGATCAGGTTTGGGATATTAGTACTTGAGATCTTAGAGTTTATATATTTGTTTCTTTTCTATATATCTACCCTATAGTCTCTACCTTGTTTTCCTTTTATAAAAGAAGAGTTGCTAGTATTTGGATAATATTATCCTATATAGTAATATATATGGATAAAGGTTAGGTACTACTCTTAGGTTGGGGATATTCCTACCTACTAACTTTACCTAATATAACATGGTAGTTATAGTATAGGGATGGTATATAGTTATAACCTATAAGCTCTCTTGTAGGTTATTAATCAATTAGAATATACTATACCAACAACTAGTCCTTTCTTTATTCTTTGCTTTATTATTCTTATCTTTTTATTAACATTAATTCATACCTATATACCTAATAGGATCTAGTAGAGATATACTAATATAAAGATAAGCTTAATTAGTTTAAAGCTAGATAAATATAGTAGTAAAAATAGAAGTAAAACTTCTCTCTCTATATAAACCTACCTTACTAACTAACTCTTATAGAATAATATATTATCTAGTATAATAACTAAGTATAGCCCCGGCTATAGTATATATTTTAGTAGAAATCTCTCTAGTAGAAACTCTATAAATATATAGCTTTTTATACTACTAATAGTAGTATAAAGGACTACTTAATTTACTATAGTAGTCTACTATAGTAAATTAAGTAGTCTATATAGCTATCTTTATAAAGTACTAGTAGTATACTCTATCTCTTATAGTACTTTAATAGCTATAAAACCTTATATTTAAGCTCTTTAAGAGACTATCTAAATCTTCTATTACTAGTACGCTTATTAGTAGCGCTTTTATCTATATATATAATTTACTTAGAGTTAAAAGTAATCTACGAGTTATAGAATAACTATTTTAGGTTCTTATTATACTCTCTAGCTCTTACTTAAATAGACTTCGATAATTAAGCCTTATACTTAAGAGTATTATATATAGTAGAGAATAGAATTTTAGTATTATATTTATTATATAGCGACTACTATATTTTATCTATATATATAAGAGTTATATTTGAGAAATTAGATAAGTCTCTAACTAGATTTATTTAGTTTACTTTACTAAAATATCTATTACTAACTTTTATATATAAAGCTATTATCTAGTAAGAGACTCCTAACTTAATAGTCTTTAGAGAATATAGAACTTCTCTTAAACTCGATATTATTATAAATATTATATATAGTTTAGTATAGTATTACCCTATTATAAGAATTATCTATATAAGAATATTTCTACTATATTCTATATAAGGCCTAGAGATAGAATATTTTAGTAGTAAGAGTCTCTATACCCCCTATATTAGTATATTCTAGTATATTTTACCCTATATTCTTATATTTTAAGACCTCTAATTAGTCTAAATAATCTTTAGCTATAGGCTAGAGTACTAGCTATAGAATATTAGAAAAATTAAGTAGATATTTAAGTAACTTAGATTTCTATTTTATATTTATATAGTAGTCTTAATATAATTCAAGCGTTATAATTTAGCTTAATCTAATATATCTAATATATTTAGTTTAGTATAATTATAGTCTTAAGAGAAAAGTTATTTAAATATACTTAAGTACGATTCTTAGTCTATAATATAAGTATATAATAAATTGTTTTAAGAATAACCTTAGTATATTCTACTACTATATAGCTACTATTTTTATTCTTATAATAGAGTAATACTATAGTATAGACTAGCGGTATTAGTAATATATTAAACAACTTTAGTATTCTTAAAGTAAGTTAAAATCTATAGTAGAATATATTCTAGTAGCTTAAAATCTATTTTTATAATAGTAGTAGAGATTTTTCTATTAGCTATAAGATCTTTCTATTATTATATATAGATTATAGTAGTAAAATAGTAGTGATTTTATAGAGTATATTTGAAAACTCTTATAAACCCCCCTAGAATCTCTACTAATTAATACGTAGATTCCTACTAAGTATCTACGGCTTTTTCAGTAGTACAATACGAGAGTTCTAAAAATGGATTTGTATACAAGATTTACACGTATTGGAGATATATCAACCGAACCAGCCCAATTCCTCAACCCCGGAAAACAACGTGAATATCCGTCTCCACTTTCGCTATATAGGTAAAATGCGAATCAAAGCGCCCGCTTGGGCTCTCCCCGACTTGGACCGACTTACGCCGGGAACTACTTCATTCAACTGCTCTCGGACGGACTATTTTTTATTTTCAATTCTCATTTGCAGATCCAACAATAATATATACCTCCTATCGACGGACTCACCGTTGCAAGTACCGCCTTACTATCAAGCATGTGGGCGTTACTCTCCAAACATGTGCGCGGACTAGCAACGAAAATATATGGTCCTCCACTATATATACAGTACAATAATTATAGATACCGCTCCTCAGACATGTGCGCGGACTAGCAACGAAAATATATGGTCCTCCACTGTATATACAGTACAATAATTAAAGATCCCGCTCCTCAGACATTAAAGATCCCGCTCCTCAGACAGCATCCCATATTCTGTTTTCAACACGATCCTTCTTTTCAACAAGATCCTTCCTTTCAACACGATCCTTCTTTTCAACAAGATCCTTCCTTTCAACACGATCCTTCCATCGTTTGCTTCTCTTTGCTGCTACTAAGCAATTCGTTTAATCTCCTCCAATCTTCACTCGCGATATCCCATTTTCGAGACGCATGCCTACCTTCAAAATGCATTTCGTCACACTTATTCTAGCGTCGCTTTTAGTACAAACACAAGCTCTACCCTCTCCACCCAACACTCTCTCCGAGATTTCAAGCAATGAAGCTCTTCCGCTTCCGATACCAGCCAACCAAGTCCGTGGGGTCTCACCAAATCCAGCTCAGATGGCTACCAAACAACTTGACCGCAGGCAATGGGGGTTTGGGGGATGCGGTGGACAAACAAGCCGTTGGCCAGAACAACAAGCCGTTTTCTTCCCACCACGTCCCCGAAGGGTGGACGTCAACATGTCTCAGTCTCAACATGGTGCTCGCGGCTTCGTCGCAAGGTTCGGCACAGGTGAAGAACTCGAGGTGGAGGTGACATGTCCGCTTTGGAATGCAGCCACAGGAACCTTTGGTACTGTCGTCACAGGATGGAATCGAACCGACCGAGCGAGGAGAATTATCGTGATTGTAGAGGTACATCCAGGACGCGGTTTTGCAGGCCCAATTCAGGAGTTTCGGCATAATTTGGATATGCCTTGGGGGCTGCATTATGGTCAGACTATATGCATGATTTCTACATTTGGGCCAAATCACTTTATCCAGATGTACCTATGGTTAGATTTCTAGCCAGCTTGAGGGTACCTTGTGCGAGGATGGTTATACGACCAATGGAAGCTGGTTTCTCTCCTATGTATCTAAATTTACACTTCTTCACCATTTATATATCAAGATTTACACTTCTTAACCAACACAGCTGTAATCCCAAGCCTTTTTTTTTCTTTCCAATCCAACTCTATCGATGCGACCGTCACTCATCATCAAATAATTATTTACCTAGGTACCACAGCATTATTATTGTTATCAAGGAACGATCTCCTGTCTGCCAGCCAGCAACCAATCACCGCCCCGAAACACTACAGCCTCGGTACGGATACCTACCATCAATAGCCGACGGCCCGGAACAAAACCATTAGCTCCCACACCACGTGTTACCCCTGTCCCTCACTTTAAGCGATTCGATAGCTTCGTCACATCCACGAGGTCGAGATACCTAATCTCATAGTATAAGCGTCCGCCTGCATGCACTAGGTAGGTAGATACTAGAGTATGTATATAAGCGTGAGACATCTAGTATCGGGATACTGATATAGACACAACTCAAGTCCATTCAACATTTAACTGAACTTAGTCGCGTGCAATATGGTCTAGCTATACTGAATCGATGGAATCATTGAAGAGGAAAATACCTTTTAATACAAGGTAATGCCCAAGCCTAGCAAAGGGACACGCTTGATCTGATAAAATCACACGATAATAGGCGTCTTATTATCCTATTGATATCAATATAACTAATTATTCACGGTATAAATAGTATTCAGTCTATAGTATCTTAAAAGTCCTATACTCGGTCATATATCTGTATTCTTATTTTCTTATTTTCTTTTTTTCTTCTTTTTTGGGAATTGGGAGAGATGGATGCATAGACCCGTGGAGGAGAGAAATAGGGAGGGTTGGAGACTGTAAAGGTAGATGGATGGTATACTTGGTTATGGGGTGGAGATACGTTTACTATCTTTGCGGACGGCGTGCAGGAGAGAGGGCGCAACTGTAGCGCATCATATTCATTCATGTCGCCATTGCTGTAAGTTGGTCTTATATTCCACGTAGTAAATGGCTTTTTGCTGTCATAAGAGGTGTAGCAACAAATCTTGGTGATTCATTGGTACCTGTCGCATATGGTCATGTGGAAAAGGAAAATACATGTACACAGTTTCTTTCACACGCCGCATCTACCATCTAGGAGTAGCATACAACAAAGGCTTCTCCAAGTCTACCTCTTGCCCAGCATCTCAGCTCCAAGGCCATCCTTACCCTCCATTCTTGTAATCTGCTCCACTGCCTTGACGAGATCGTACTGAATGGCATCGCCAACAGCACTGTCCATTGCGTAATCAGGATGCTTCCTCACAAACTCTCGCATCCATTTTGCACCGGTCGCAAGTCTCCCATCCGCCCGCTTTCGAATAAGATCAAGGTACCTCGCCAGCTCACAACGAGTCTCGACGTCCACGTTCAGCGAGTTGAGGTAGCTCTCCACCAAAGGAATAAGACCAGGAAACTCAGCTGAGCCTTGCCCGTCACGTTGCCCGTTGATAATCTCGTCAACCGTCATAAGCTCGTACTCATCTTCGACCGGACCAAGAGGCGGAGTGGCGGGCCTTGATACTGGTCTCGAAACTGGACTGCTTCCGCTAACCGGACTTGTGCTTCCATTGACCTTCGACGATGACTTCTTTGGCGGGAAAGGCGACTTCCGGAACCAGAACCTCTCATTGAGAACCGCGTCCCTTTTATGCGCCGTCTCCATATTCTCCGTCACTCTCGCAATGGGGATATAGAAATTCAGGTTGAAGGACAGAATCGCACGGGTGATGAGCACCAGGAATATACTGAAGGCTGCGTTCTCGAAGTCGGTCATTTGAATTTCCATGGGACGGAACTCGACACGCCATCCAATATCAGATCCACTGGGAGGTGGCTTGAAACGCATGTGCTGCCAGTTGGTTGACTGCAGATTCTCAAAGTGGTCTGATTTGGACAGGTCCAACTCTTTGAGGTCTTCGGCAAAAATCACGATAGGATCGCGGATGAAAAGATGCGCAAAGTGGGTGGCAAGGATGCTGTCCATACCGCCTTCAATCAGTTTTTGTTTGATATCTTCATCTACCACGAGGTCGGGATCGAGATACTCAGGCCGTAGACGTGAGTCTTGAGAGATGTAGGTGCTGTTTGAAGCATAACGAGATTTAGGAATCTTCCATCTGTCGTTTAATAGGGGCTCAGACAAGTCAGCTGGGTATTCCATAGTCGCGATTACAATACATACCTTCTCTCCAAGCTCTTCCTTGGTGCGGTCATCCACAGCTCGACTGATCTGATTCCATCGAACATCGGTGTCCGCCAGAAATCCCTTGTAAATCGGCGTGGCGGCCGTCAGAGCCAGCATTATTGGGCCTAGGGGACTCAGTTGATCATACATTTTTCGCCCTTCATCGATGCTTTTGGCCTGGAATGTGATTTGTAAGCAGCAACTTCCCATTCCGAAGGCCATGGCGTCCATATAGATATGATTGGTATGTACAGCTCCATTACGGACATCCTCATCTTCAGGATACCTGTGGAGATTATAGTTGACTGTCGGGTCTCTGAAAGGCCATGGGGTTTTTTCGTCGCGAAAGATCGGAACATTAATTTCGACCTTTCGTCCTCGTCGAGCTCGGATGTTCGCCGCTAAAGTTGGGAATCGGATATGAGGGTTGGCTATTTCATCTGGGACGAACTGAGAGCGCAGTTTCGGTCCCGATAATGGATATGATGGTTTGGTACAGTCGTCCCGGCCAAGTCTTGGAAATGTAGTCAGGGTGATGGGAAACTCAGTTGGCCCCATATGCTCTCGCGCAATCTTCCTCCTAATTTTTGGCTGTCAGTTTTGCTTTGAATTCCACCAGTTCTTCACTGTACCTCAATTTCATGTTCGGTTCCACGTCTAGAAGATCCTGGAATCCGATGCCCCACGGTTTTCCAGGAGTCGCTTCAAGCATGAACCGACCAAACTCCGGGTGGAACACAGGAGCAGCTTCGCCATTTCTGGGATCACATTAGATTCCTCACTGAGCGTCGGCTAAAGGTGTGGCATACACTGGAGCTCCCCGAGCAATGTCTGGGACACCTCCGCCCTGCTTCAGGAGATCCTCATCCGCAGCGAGTGCGGCTAAGATGTCGGATTGTCGTAAACTCAACCTGACTCTCTTGTTGTCATCATCGTAACACACTACCAGGTATTCAATCTGTTAGACATGTCAGCATGAAATTCACGTGATAGCAATATTGGACCTCACCTCGTCGCCCCAGAGCAGTGCGTCCCTTTCTTTTCCCTTTGCCCGATTCCAAATTGCAAGCAATTGCTGCCGGAGAGTGTCAGTGGGAGGTGGCACAAGAAGCGGGGCCAATACACGACAGATGTCGAGTATAGACTCATATAGCAGTCGGAAGTCATGAACGGCTGATGTCGTACCTCGATGCCCCATGCTCGCACGAGGTTTGCCTGCTGCTTTGCCTCTGGCCATTCCAGTGGCGTTCCGATGGCTCTGCAATCACCCAGATTAGATGCTGGCCATGGGACAGATTTGCGGATGGCGGTCTCATGGTCTTACAAAAGTCCCATCCTTCCTCTGGGGTCCACGAGTGTGGCGTGGAGCGCGTCGTTTTCGCCGAAGGTGTAAGAACAGAGCACAACGTCTGTCGTTTGTTCGAAAGCTCAGCTGGTTGACAAGGTGTCTTTCTCAATTGTGATGGGCAATAGGAGCTGAGAAGTGGAAAGTCGAAGATGATGTAAGTCTGAGGTTGAAGAAATCTCTGTAGACTTGCCGTCCGTCGGCGAAACCGGGTAACAACGGTCGTCCCTACGACTCGAGGTGTACGAAGGCGAAGAATCTACCTCTACCTCTCCCTTCCCAGCAGAAGCGAGTGTGGCCTTTGTAGCAACATCCGCGGCATTGTAGGGCGCAGCTGCTGTCAGCAAAATCACCGGAACGGAGTTTGCTGATTAATGAGAGACCGAGATCGCACCGGGGGTGGTGGAGAAAAGAGCTAGGTACTAATACTACTAGTAGTAGATGAGTCCCTCCCAAGACCTCATCTCTTCTCCCTCTCCTTCACCCACATGACAAACCTCTCATCACTTCCACACCTCGTCTCCATCAAGCATGTCCTCTATACATTCGACTCTCTGAGCCGTGGAGTAGCCCTACGCCACCATTGTTGATGGTATCAAACGGCGCATTCTGCGTGCAGTTCTTTGTGTAGCTTCAACTAACATAAAGCGCGACCTATAGGCAAGTCATAAATCAATGTATGCATCTATAAAGCATCATATATCTCGCTCACATGCCAGTTCGGCAACCAGCCGCTCTATCCCTTGTCTTACCACCCCAAGCCTAAGGACTCGAGCATCGGTGCGCGACCTCAAAACACACACAGCATGCAGCTTGCGCATCTAATCGTGATGGAGCAACGGGTCCTCGCATTGCTCTTTCTGCTTGCTTGGAATGGCAATGCGGAGAAGGTCCATGCTGTGCGCCGACACTGCCAGTAGGCTCTGTACTCACCTTGTACTTCTCAGCAGCGTCAGTTGAACTGTTGCCTTTTGGAAGCAATGCTTCATGCCTGCCGAATCGTCTTGGTTCAATTGATTGTCGTCGTTTTATCTTTCAAACATGGGACATGATGTCGATTGTATCTTCTGGCAAAGTTCTGGACCTTCTCTCCTAGTGGTACAAGTCACCAGAGGTCGGTTTCAAGCGCTCCAGCTGGCCGCTTACAGATCCAGGTGTCTCACAAGCAGCACTATAAGCGGTTCTTGACAGTCCACTGCATTGCATCCGTCCTACACTGTCCACATCGGACTATACGCACACGCAGTCCTACGGGGCCCCATGCACACAAAACGTGCTTCTGACGATTCCGATGCGGCCTTGGGCTCTGATGCGTTCTTACATGCATAATTCCAAGGCGGCATCTCATAGACGCCTCGTCCACCCTCCAGGCGCCCAACTGGCACATTTGGTCCCGCAAAAGAGAATTTTCCTTACATGGCTCGCCAAATGAATACCAGCCTCTCGCGTGGTCTTTCCCTTCAGTATTTGTGGCTGGCTTTTTGGCTTGAGAAGTCGGTCCCCGAACCCTGGGATCAAGACGAGGAAGAATGAAAATCCCGCTTCTCCTTCTCTAGCCTCAATCCTATTCTCTCATCCTCGCAAAGGAGAACCTAGCCAAGAAATCACTTCCACCCTGAATCCGATAATGTAGATTTGCACAAGTGTCGCACCCCTCAACCCGTCAATAGCCTCGCCTCTGCTTTCCTATTCGAATCGACCTGGACCCCGCCCGCGGGACTCCATAACTGCATCAAATGTCCAGCTGACCGCATCTTACTTCGTCAATCGCTTCTCAAAGCCAAGCTAGTAGCTGTGTACAACATCAGATCTCGAGCTCGCGAACATGTCACTGCCCAACTCTGACTGGGCAACACCAAAACGCCACACTCTCACAACGAACCCTGCCATAAATCCCATCACCGATCTTCCAGAACAAATGGCCTGATTCCAGTCTGCAAAGGACTATTCGCCGTCAAGGTTCTCCGAAGTGAAAGCTGCTGGCTTGCAACCGTGCGACGACTCGTGATCAAGATGGCCACGCGGATAGAAGGATTTCGATGTTGTTTTTCGATATCGATCAGCCGGAAATTTTAATTGTACGACTCTCCTCGTGTCATGTGAGAGATCATCGATTTCAAGAAAAGAAACACAGATCATCGATGGAGATGCATGAATGCTACTTGAGACGTCACAATGTGAAGAGCGAAATTCTAGCACTGCTATTTTCGCCTTGACTCTGAGTTTCCTCAATAGAACTAATCTCCCATGACAAGACCACTGGATCATGATGAGAAGCCAGTCGCAACCAATTCATCTTCGTGCATGTACTGTGTAAAGTGACTCAAACCCTCTTCCCCCCAATTGCCAAGCCACAACATCCTCCCGTGCAAACCGTCTTCACAAAGCCTCTCAGACCAAAACCAAAAAGTAAGAACAACAAATCTCACCATTCCATCCTAACCCAAGAGCTCCCTCAAAAATAAAAAACAAAAGCGATCGGTACCGCCTCCAGAATCCCTGAGCCTCGCCTTACACCCCGATATGGCACGATCTCTTGACTTGACCAAAAAAAAATCAAAAGAAAAAAAATCGTAAGAGAAATCGTAAGATCCCAAGAAGAAACGCATCGTAAATACCATCTCAAGATCCAAGCAACCTAATCTCAACCTAACCCCACCACGCATCACCACATCTAAGACGACCGACAATTGGAAAAGAAAAAAAAGATACACAATCATAGATCCTTTCCAAGACAAATTATGAATATAGCTAAGACCCCATCTCATCTTACACAAACCCACACAAACACACATCCCCCCATACATACCCACATACATAGATACACCCCGATCCAATCCACTGAAATCTTGGAGATGGGAATAATAGCCATTTCCTCGTGTCGGGTCACTACATTTATGGGTACCCACTCACACACATCTCAGGCTCATCTCGACATTCTATCTCATCTTAGGCTTATCTCGATATTCTATCGTATCTCATCTTATCCTATCTCATCCCATCCGATCTATGATCAACACAAATACAAATCCAAACATACAAACACACAAGTATAAAGTACCAAACCCCCTCAAAAGCCGCCCAAATGCCCCAAAAAGAACAAACAAATCCACAAAATCCCGTCCTCGGTACGATACGATGCGGTGCAGTCTTCACTCCCACTCCACTCCACTCCAAGAGTCTCGAATACCTCCTCCCCAACCCAATAGAACCTAAATTATCTCCGTAATCAGCGCATTACTAATATCCATCCTCAAACAAAACGAAAACAAAACGAAAATAAAAAAGCTACTATAATTACCTAAAACCTCTCTCTCTCCCTTCCTCACTCGTATAAATACAATTATCCTAGATCCCTAGATCCCCAAGATCTCAAGAAGAGAGGGGAAGCGCATTAGTATCGGTATAGTTCTATTACTAAAGTACAAAAGTACAAACATACAAAAATACAAAAATAATACCTTACCTTACCTCATACACAACAACAACTATAAACCAAGAACCATCCCAAACCCTCATTCACCCCAAACACAGAATCAATAACCCCAATCCCCCAAACAAACAAGAATCACATACGTAGATAAACAACCAATCCATAAACTCAATCATCATCCAATCGAAAATTCAAGCTCAATACTAAATACCTACCTAAACCAACCCAGTCCTCCCCATTCTAATAATCTCCCACAAATATACAAGACACACACAACACACAAGACACAAATGCGCACCGTATGAAGCCAAGTAGTATTCCCATCATCACCACGAAATACCTTCCATAATAGCCTAGTAGCAACGAGAATTACCATCTTCCCAGCCCGATCAAGCCCAATCGAGATTGCCTAGAAACAATCAAATACATAACAGATACGCTCAGAACGCTTTCAATTCGCTTCAATGGGTGTATGCTCCCCCCCATATCCTCATACCGCTGTTGAATAATCCGTCGACCAGCAACCACGACGCACCCAGGACGTGCAGTGGAAAAGGAAATTGAACAAGAATTCAAACGCAGATCGACAACATGCTCTCTGATAAGAGAAAAATCGAATCTCGAGGTATATAGTCAGCTCGCACCCGTCCTGTAATGAATGCTAAAACACGGTAATGGGGCCAAAGATCCACAGAATACCCTCCCCTTCTCCTGAAAACGCCCCATATGATCGTGACGTGCATGGAGCATTTATGATATATCTCGTTCTGATCCCCGAGCGATTCGCAAATCGCCGAAACACTCTACAAAGCCAATTTTGAGACGCACAAACAGCGAAGAAGATTAAGATGCACACTCCACAACATTCGTGACTCGATCGATCATGCCCCACTTTGCCAAAAATATTAATATCGGCTGCTGAAACTCTGCGAGGAGATTTCCGGGTGGGCAACGCGTGACGATCACGGTACGCGACCTGGGAGTTGGTTGTGAGTTGTGGGGCATCGTCAAAAAGAACATCCCGCAAGCCCTGATCAGATTACTATGGATCTCGCTGAGCAAGGTTCATGATTCACACAATGAAAAGTCTTTCGTGGGGTGGCGGAAAATTCGGGAGGTTTGGGTTGCAGGAGATAGATTGACGCGATCGATGGTTCACGCCCCAGGGGATCCAGGTCCTAAACTTTTCGGTCGTAGATTTGACGTTCCGATGGCAGCTTTGCTTGCACCCATCTTCCTTGTAAGCTTGGCGTAATCTTTATGAGAAGATATAGTTAGCAGCCAGATCAGATAGAGTGAGGAGTCGGACGATTCTTACGTAGACCGCAGGCATTGCAAAGGGTCCGTGCTCCGTCCGGTCCTCTTCGCCATTCTGGGGTTTCTGCGCGATTGCAGCTATGACATCTCCCTGGTGGTGCGGCGCGCTGTCAATGATTAGTTTACCACTCAAAAATTGCAGTTTTGCAGATCCCTCACTCCTCGGCGTTTCTTGCCTTCGCCGTTGGCAAATCCCCCAGACCCTTCCATTTTGTCGGAGTAGCTGCCATTAGCCTCAGATGCATAGCGCATGTGGGAATCACGATTTGGGTCCTTCATTTGATCTTCCATAGCAGCATGCTGCTGTTCGACAACATCTCGAATCCGCAACAAGGAATCTCTTAGTTTTTCGCTCTTCGCTAGCAGCTCATCTACGGTCTGAAGATGTGGAACAGAGGACGGACTCGGTCCGGTTCTTTGATTTGGGTGTGCACGAGAACCGTATTCGCGGGAGAACTCAAGCATTTTACCACTGCATTCTGCAATCTGAAAGAACAATTAGCAAAGTGAAGACAACGTTGTATACCATATTCACCTCGTTCAGTGAGGCCTCTAGCTCAAAAGTGTCGAGATGACGTTTGACAGTCTCGCCGCGCTCATCGATGCCATTGTGATAGTCGTGCGCGGGCGGCCATGCTGGTTGCGATGGTGGATATCTCGACGGCGCTGCGGAGGCTGCCGAGGGTGTATATACAGGACCTGAAGTGGCTTGGGGATATTGATAAGTTGGTGGACCATATTGAGGATAGCCGTTGTAGGGTGCAGGAGCCGACAGAGGCGTGGGCTCATATCCGGGGGAGGATTGCTGGGAGGGAGGATAACCGAGGGATCGAGGCGTCGTTACAGGTGAGTTTCCAGTTCGAATTGGGTGAAGTGATGGTAATCTAGGTTGAGGAGGATACGGGGGTCTTCCCTCGGAGTGCGTCAGTGAGGCTGGTGTTGGTGGTCCATGACCTTGCTGAGGTGGTGGTGGTCGGCTCATGTAGGAACTCTGTGGCGGCGGTGCTTGGGAGAATCGGTTTGGCTCTGCTACACGATATATACTGCCTGACTTTGGTAAATCTGCCTGGCGATGTAGTTCTCCAGAGCGATGTAGGTCTGCAGGGCCAGATGTGAAGGTTGATCGTCGCTGGATGTCCGCTGAACTAGATGCTGGCGTTTGAAAGAAAGCTGGGCCTGGTGCTGTCGATGGTGGACCAGGTTGCGGTGTTGGGTATGAGAGAGCGAGGTCCGAACCTCCTAGTGCTTCTAAGATAGATGGTAGTGACTGCCGTGGAGCAGATGGGGGCGGAGGCAGTGGTGGTTGGTCCTCTCCAGAAGTACGGCGCGAGCCAGGTGGTGATGTCAAGTTGTTTTGTGGGGGAAGCCCAGCAGAAGACGGTGCGCTGGCGGACGGAGCATGTTTCTGGGAGTAGGGCGGAGGAGGAGGACAATTGAAGGAGAACGACGGGCTGACCATGGTTGTGGTGGAGTGGTTTCGTTGGTGGTAATCTTCTTCTCTCTTGATCTTGTCTAAGCAATCCATGGACGGTGGTGCGGCACTATCTCGTTGTTAGAAATTCCAATGGATCCCAACAGGTCAGCTCGACAAACAACGGACCTTTGCCTGCTAACGGCGGCTACAGTCTCCATCACACGCCCGAGGGCTGCACACACACAGGATCCAGAGGGCGTGGTCGACGGATCGTGGGTTCCAAGTGGGTTCAAAGAAAAGAAGTCGATCAAGATCTCGATGAGAGGTTTGGTATGTCGGATCCCGGTGCCGCAACGGCTGGCTGATTGCTGTCCCTGACACGATTCCCAATGTGCGGAGGAGCTGTTCTGCGAGCGAAGGGTTTTGCTTGCCAGATGTGGGCGTGTATTGCCAGAGCAAACAATGACCCAGCCAGTGAATCAATTCTTGAGCACGACCAGGCTTAGATTGCGGCGCAGACAAATCGGTGCACGGGCAAGCGTTGTGTGCAGGAGCGTAGAGCAGACCTGAGCGTGCTGGACCGTCAGAAAGCAGGAAGCAACGACGATGGAGGGTCCCGCGGAGAGCAATAGGCCAGTAGGGTCAATTAGGTGAGGAGGGTCGAACCAAGATGCGGGTCGAGTAAGAAGATGAGAGAGAGTGCAATTGAAGGTACTGTACGTCTCATAGAGGATCAGCACTGCAGGAGAGGAGTGGGTTCAGTTGTCGTGGTCTTGTCTTGCTGGCAGAGGGATGGGCGGAGGAGTGTGTTCTGGGAGAGGGCGAGTAGCGGTGGTGTAGCACGAAGGCAGCCCGAGATGGAGGGTCAATAGATGTGTGTGAGCACAACAAACCGAAGGGGACGGGCTACTGCAATGGCAGCGTGGGACAGATGCTTGGAGGAGGGGGAGGAGGAGGGTTTGCAAGTTGCAAGTTGCAGGTTGCAGGTTGCAGTTTGCACAAGGCAAGATGAGGCTCGCAGGCAAGGCAGAAGGGTGTTTGGAGGTGCAGTGGTGGTGGTCTGGGGGTGGGCATACTACTACTACCTACTAGACTATGGGATGGGGATGGGACGGTGATAAAAGGGTCCAGGATGGTTGAGATCACATTTTCCCTGGTCAGCATTGGTCTGAGATCGAAATCCAATCGAGATATGGCGGGCCAGGGAACCGGGGGCGAGAGGCTTCGCGACTTTGCATTGAGCCGTGAGCATCATCGTCTCCGACAAAGCGTGCGGATCACCAAGACCATCGCCATCCCCTGTCGCGTCCATTGCCAGCGGAACAATCCTTCCAAGAAGCATTGCGCCATGTATTGCACCATGTATCCCTAGGTATAATACTACCGTATACAGTAAAGTGAGCACGGAATAGCAACGAATCTGCATGGAAGCATAGAGGAAGTTCATGAAAAGCAGCGATGAGTAGTGCAGCATCGTCCATCATCGACAGATGCATGCCCTGATGTTGACGGCTTGTCCGTCCACGGCAACGGTTGGGCATGGGCATAGGTTTTAGTAATACAGTAGGTTTTAGTAATACAGTAGGTTGTACTCGGTGTGGGTGTGGTTGTGGATGTGAGTGCTACACATAGATGCTGTTTCTGTCTGGAAGTGGTCCATCTATTGCCCAAGTGGGTAAGCGAGCGAGCGAGCAGGCAATGGAAGTAGGCAAGCAGGCAACAAGCAGGCAAGTCATAATAGGCAGCCCAGGCAAGCAAGCAGGCAAGTAATAATAGGCAGCCCAGGCAAGCAAGCAGGCAGAACAAAAGACCAGCCAGCATCTCGACCGGCTCTTCAAGGAGAAGCAGACGTGCGTTCAACATGATTATTGGGACCTGGCTTGCTCCTCGCTTCACCCTCCGTCTTCACGTATGCTGATGAAACCTCCACTCGTCTATCGCCATCATCACAGACCCAAAACGCTCAGACCCGCTTCGTAAGTTAAAAAAGGAGAGACATTGTTGACTTGACAGGTCAGACGAGTACTACTACGAAGGTACCTCCGTACCTCCGTACTACTACTAACTACATACTCGGTACTACCGGGGCTGCATGGCAATAATATTAATGGCCGTGCCATGTGTTTGCCGCGGGAGACTGAGGAGAGGCGTTGGAGCTAGGGTAATGTCGATCAAGATCGCTCCGGTGCCCTGTACTATCCAGTCGAGCTAGCACATACCATGTTTACTACTGTAAATGTCACCAGGTTTAGCTCGCGGCTGGGAGGCGTGGCAGTTTCTGGCGATGATCTCGGTTGTTTATATGCTGACGGATAAATAATCCAGATCTGAGGAAGCCGTCACCTCAGATATTATTGCATCTTCATTTTATTTCTCTTCTTCTTCATCTAGTAGATTATTTCGACATATCCGGCATTTTGATCGCTTGTCGCAGGATGGATGTGATCAATATCAATCCCATCTACACAGTATCCCGCGACGACGACATGGAACCAAGGACACAAGAGAACCCAGTCTGAATAATGAGAGCGAGGCGCTTCATGATCATCATCAACAAGCCACGTCTGATGGCTTCCTCCTCTTCTGCGCTTTGAGCGCGGCTATCTGGTGAGGCCTGCCGCTGACCGAGAAACAATTCCTTCCATATCGACGATGAACCGCATTTCTGGGATGCTTTCGCCGATAGATTGCATCCGCACCGCACATCTCCCTTGGACCGGCATCGTCTTCGGCACTTTTTTTGTGGTAATATATGTGTGGATTCCAAAAATAACCCATACTGTACCTGCGAGGAATATAATCAATCATGATAATTATGATACCTACGCGTCTTCAACTACTGTGGTAGTAGCCGCTGCTGGGATACAGTAACCAAACCACCCATAATATAATCATCGCTTCTGTTCAACCCCTGATAGTTCCACGTGCTGTCTGTCGGGTCTGTCCCACGATCCGCCATGTCACTGGTCAGTGGTCACGATTACTCTAGATAGCGGAAGCCCAGGTCCTACCAAAGAATAAAATGCCAATCTGCCAGCTCCACGCCGCGAAACGCTCGCCTCGATGCCAACCCGCAACGTCCGGCGAGTTGAAAGCGGAGGCGGATCCACCAACGGCACAAGGTGGATCATCCTTCAGCGATGATCCCGCTCTTCAGTTCTGGGGGGCACAGTAGTGCCGAGTCAGTACTGGGTGCTCGCGTGTCCACAACGGCGCTGCAAGCCCACGAGTGAAATCGCTCGTCTCTGTTGCACCCCGCTCCTGCTTCCTCTGGGATCAGGATCAGTGTGTCTTACCCGTGATGGTGACTGCTGTATCGATTTCACTGTCCCCGCTGGATGCGGCATTATTTGAGGTTATTAATATGGTCCGTCCCTCCACTGATTCGCAATTTGTGCGTCGCCAACCACTGTCAAGATGGCGATCTGGCAGATCCCATCTCGATGGCGCCGAACAATGGGCCTAGCATCGATAATCCCATCCCAAACCCGGGTCCACGTCGACTGTTTCACACTCGCTCGGTCCTCGCGACACGAGCCCTAGCCTAGCCGAGCTCGAAAATGTCCCACCTTCCTTCTTACCATCGGCCATTATTGTTGTTGATATTGCAATAATAATACGCGAGTGTGCAGGCAGTGCATATCTGCATATCATCGCAGACGGGGGGAAGGGGAGGGGGACATCGGCGGCAATCCGTAATACTCACCTCGAAGACTGAGAACAGGCCTCTGCCCTCCTGATGATTCCTTATTATTGCAACGTGCAGTCGGAATCCTCCGCATTTCTTGAACCGCATTTCCTCAAGCGGAATAAAGACAGGGACGGGGAGCCTCCGACTACAGGAAACGATGTCCAACGCGATCGATATCACATCGCTTTTGTGGACAGCAGCCGTCAAGGTTTGCCCAGATGGGACAAGATGGGACCAGATGGGCCGATGAACAAATCGAATCACCAGTGAAACCGTCCATTTGCTTTTGTGCAGTTCGCTCGACACTACGGATAAAGCACTTCCATGTCATCCGCTCAGTCGGAGCAGAGTCGTGTTCACGTCGCATGCATGGCCGCGTTCTCATCTTCGCGAAGCGCCAATCATCGATTGGACCTTGCCGGATGTGGTTGGGAAGTACCCACAAGAGATGGCATGATTCGCCATTGACAGAGGCTAAGCTTACGGGACGTTGTGGCGCTCCCTCGTGGCGAGCCGGTACGAGTACGAAGTAAATAACGTCTTTAAGGACTCCAACTCATTGGCATTCTGCATTCTGGAATTCAAATCCAGATCCACACCACCTCGCTTCTGTCTAGTGAAAGCCGTCCTATACAAACAAAGAAAAGCTTTGGTATTTCCACCCTGCTTCCTGTCCTTACCCTGTCTGTCTGGAGAAAAAACACCTCGTAACACGCCACACTCGGCTACGCAACGAACGAACCATTCACCTCGAACAAGGATCCAGACCTCCTGCTTGTCCACCTCAAGTCCCGAGAATCAGCACACATCACTGCGCGAGCGTCTAAGCGAGCCAACCTACTCCTCTCAAAATCTGCCTTATCCTATCAAATTGCATACATCGCCAAAAAGTGGCAGGGTTTGGTGACTTTATTCCAACAAGTGGAAGGAAAATCGATACTTTTGCACCGACAGCCTGGCTCGGCCGTGTTGGAGGAGACGAGCCCCATCTTGCTAAATCTTGCGCATATTTGACGTCCGATGTCTGAGGATCGTCCTGTTATAATGGGGCGAAGAGGTCAGATAGGAAGCAAGTCCGCGTTCTTTCATCACTGGTCTCGATGCTAATGGCGAGCCCCGTTCCGAGTTCGAGGTAGAAGTGTGCCTCGTGACTCGGTGGGAATCACGTCCCTTCCTCGACACGACGGCTCTCACCCAAGCGAGTGGATGATCTTCTTCCTCTGTCAGCCTTCCTGCTTTTCGTAGGCAGGCTGCTCCGATTGTGCCCCCTCTGACTGCTCCGATCATGCCTGTCCAGATTATCGATCGTGGCAACGTCAACAGGGCTCGGGACCGGGAGACTTTCAGCAGGATGGGCCCGGTTACGAGGGTAAGCGAGAACGATTCCTTCGTAGATGCTGGGTTCTTGCCTTACCTTGGCTTGGGAAACAGGCTGTGGTAACCTTGTTTTGTCTCGGCATCTATCTCCTAACACAGCCCTGCGTAATGCTTGACAGACCCGTGGCGAGTCATTGAGGCCGTTGGATATCGACTTAGGGTCTGTGATAATGAGAGGTGAGCTTTGGATAGAAAGTTGCCTCGGACCCAGAGCTTTCAAGCAGTGTGGTAAGCATAACCAAAAAAATCAGTCTGTAGAGTCCTTGCTTACTGTTTCAGGCGACTTTGAAAGGCAGTTAGGATGAGCTCCCATATAGCGATTTCATCTTCTTCGGGATGCTCTTTCTCTGTCACCACATGTCACCTGTGATTAAGCCTGGCGAGTATCTACCTACAGACAGCGGCGCTGTATCCCTGTACGAACATGCCTTCGTGGTGTTCACCAGAGCCAAGTATGATAACCAGCATATTCAAACCAATCTCAACTCTACCAGTGCTGTGTAGACATACCTGCTGCCACTGGGACATCGCAAGGACAGCAAGAATATGGGAGTCCACTTCATACAGTACGATGAAGTCGGCGCCACCTCTCGTATAATTCTACCGAGATGTAATCAGCAAAAGAGTTGGTAGATCAGCTTCATTAGACATACGCCTAGCCACCATTGACTGCAGCTTCCGACCCGCCGTCCTTCCCCATACTCTTGCCGTCGACGATGACGAGGAAGCCATACAGACCGAAACTTGAGACAAACCACCCACCAATTTAAGTCTGTACGATCTGCTTGTCGTTACAGATAGCAAGGAGATGAGGAATATAGCGTTTCTGCATCATTTCAACCAGAAGAGGAAATGTTTGAGATAACGACGGCATGGCTTAGGGATCGAGGTGCTAGCAATGCAGACTGTGAGCATAGTCTTGCCTGCAAAGAGAATACATGTCGCGATCTAGCATGTGTTGTGCTTACAGGACTTGGGACTATTGTGTATGACAATGGGCCGCGAGGCTCTGCTGATGTGCAACCTCTCTGCGCATCGGATCGGAAAGACGAAAGCCTCCAGAATTTGGAGTTGAGAATCCCTCCCTCACTGCAGTGATGGTGTTAGAAGCGATGAGATGCTCTCAGTGGAAGCCGAGGGTACGTGTAAGTACGGTCGACAGCGCTCTTCTAGATCTTATTCTCAGTTTACTGACGATAATTCAGAGCACATTCACAGCTCTGCCACAAACCTCCAATTTCTTACACACTCTCGACTTAAAACCAGCAGTGCAACGAATGCCCACCCAACTTTCCACCTCGACATAGTAGCCTGCTCCTCTATTCACAGTAAACCACAATACCCACGTAAGAGCATGAGGTCGACTTCGTTGAACGACTGTAACCAAGAGTAGAGAGACTTGTGGCGAGAAACCATTTCGCCTTCGAAACATTATATAGGAAACTCAAGACTTACAGGAAGATTGATAGACGGCACCGCTGAACCAAAGACGACAGACCGGTGTGTATGCCGTCATTTGAGAGACCATGATCAACTGACGGAAAGACAACACTTGGTATGTCCAGTAGCTTGACAACGCCAACCAGCGTTTGCAAGGTGTGCCGTGACAAACAGAAGCCTCGAGTTCACCAACGAATATGAACTTGCCCAGACCCCAGATCAGAGATTGTGAAGATGCCTGTTGGCTCCCACAATCAGCGAGCCGGACTCACTCTTCAAAACTCTCACACATTTCCAGCTCGATATCTTTTCAAGCTTCAACTCGTACCTGCGGCGGCCCCGTCATCCTGGTGCTCCTCAAGAATGGTCGACGTGACATGCTGATAAGTGAAATTCTGGTATAAAGTGCTTTTCTCCAAGACCGGAATGACTTTGAACATGCAATTGTGCTTTCTATGATCGAGTCAACATTCATTACCAAAACGTGGATGAAGCGAACTTCGTCTTCTCACCCTTGCGTCCTCCAGCGACTAAAATTGGCAGGCATAGTGCTCACTAGTAGAAATCTGTTCCAATGTCGGTTCTCCTAGACATTACAGTCTCCACTCTTCCCAACCGATTCGCCAAAAGTCTACATTCGCTAAATATGCCACACAACAAAAACCCCAGTCCAAGTCGAAGACAATTCGTAGAATCAAGAGGCAATAGCGAAGAAGCGTCCTCATCCAGGAAGCACGGCACCAAACGTCCGCCGAGTAAAGGATAATCGCGGCGCCTCCCTTCTCCTCGGCCCGTAATAATACAATACTTCTACCATTGGTTCGATTCGTCTGCGCGATGTATATATGTATGCACATCTTCCTGAGGTTTCACATACTGAACTAGAACCAGATGTACGGGCTCCCCCGCAATCTTGCGCGTCTCTAGGGACTTTGATCGTACTATGGTTGCTAGCAGGATAGTTATTAGCGTAAGATTTTTTGCAAGAACCTCAATATATCCGTTCTCAATTCTACCCTCCAATTTTTGCGGGTAGTACTTATTCTAGCACGCGTATTTATCAGAACTTCAATCTGCACAGGGGTTTTCATAGTCCCACGCTAACAACTATCCTGCCAGCAACCACAGTACTGTGTAGACGATAAATTAACATCGGTAAGAATGCAACTTTTGCTCCGATGGATGTTCATCATCATAAGTACTTATATACGGTAACTGCCAGACCCTTGCCGTTCGGATGAACAGTACCCAGTTTTCTGACTTTACTATTGCCTACGGTAGCATACTGTGTAGTACGTGAGCAAGATAATTACTACGGCTCTTATCATATTGAATCGTCACTCATCGAGCATTGCAGTTCCTGACATCGCAGGCCCCTGAATCTGAGCCAACTATCAACCCTTTGACACTAGAAGCTACGTCACAGGAACCAGATACCGCCATGGCGACCAACGGATCTTCTTACCAACGACGAGATGTAAAGACATCAATGCTCTTCCCCGACGAGGACCTCTACCAAGCAGACCTGAAGGCAAAGGGAGGGAAAGTAGACCTGTGGCAAGGCGGAGACATGTATGTCGCAAGCCAACACTCTTCATCGTGTTACGTAGCCTGCTAAACAGGCCCAGCTACTATCCCTTTACTCCCAAAACCGCCCATGACGTGACAATCGAGGATATCGGCGGTAGAGAACAGGACTTCACCCTCGACAACAGCGGGTTTTTCATCGGCAAACATGCTTTTAAATCTGTGGTGGCTACGGAGGATCTGAGTGACATTGAAAAAATAAAGGAGCAGTACTTCCCGGAAGTGGAACAATGGTTGAAGGAAGTGTAAGCTGCGCCCTACCTACTAAATAGGTACTTGCTTTACCGTTCAGCTTAACCCTGTTATTATAGTACCGGCGCATCACGCGCTTTGGTCTTCGACTACGGAACCCGCAGTTCAACCTCAACCGACAACGCCGACAACAGAAAAAAGGGCCAAGTATCCCGTCCAATCTTCGTAGCACACGTCGACCAATCGAGTTGGCAAGCAGGGAATGTATTACACAGAAACCTACCCGGAGAAACAGAGTGCCTCCTACGAGGACGAGTAATGATAGTAAATGTAAGCTCAATCATTCCCCCCAAATTTATATATATCCATCCCTACACCACTGTGGTAGTTACGATTTACTAATTATCAATTCAAACACACAGGTATGGCGTCCCATTAAAACTGTCTACAAACACCCTTTGGCCGTTGCGTCTGCCACCAGCGTACCAGCCACCGACTTCGTCTTCCGCCCAGGCCGCGTCTTCCAAGACGTCAACGAATCAATGCTTGTAAAGTATAACCCCAAGCATAAATGGTACTACAAATTCGCGCAACAACCTGATGAAGTTTTGGTGTTTAAGCAATATGATAATTATGGCAAGGTAAGGGCGTGTCCGCATACGGCATTTACGGACGAGGAGTTTGAAGATGGCGAGATGGGGAGGGAGAGTATTGAGGTTAGGGTGTTATTGTTTTGGCCTGGGTTTTTTGAGGATGGGGAGTAGGGGGGAGTGAGGGATAGATGTGAGGAGGGATAAGATTTAACGATTGTAATGAAATGACACGATGTGTACTACCCATTTTCGCAAATATAATTTGAACGGATATTTATGCGATTAATCAACTTGCGTTTCCGGAGGAGGCATCGTCTCTTCCGTACTTTTATTCAAGTTCCCGTTTTTATACTCGTATAGTATCGGCTCGAGGTGTGGTCGTTGGCTACATAGATCGGAAGCTTACTATGTTAGCTCCGCGGTGATAGAACTGCCAACCTCGGAGCATAGCGGAGATAATTCCGACAAACGAAGCAACCACGGAGAAATTCAGGACTTTCGATTTCCCCAAAAAGAGACGAGGAAAAAGAAACTTGCCGTATTCCATTCGCGATAAGGTGCCGTCTATTCACTTGCTGAATGTTGCTCCTTCATCAGGCCACTCGGTGCGTGGAGAGTCTCGCGTTAACTCGTCACGTGACACATCAGTTTACAGCCTGAGGCCGTATCCGATTCACATCGGCACCCGATACTGATGGACAAGTTCTTTGCATCCTGCTTTTCTTCTGACTGCCATGGAGCAGCACCGCCAGTTGTGACAGCAGGAACCTACTCGTGTAATACTAGTAGGGGATGAAGAAGGCCCAGGCTTCAATGTGCAATTGATAGCGGACAGAGATGGCGAAGGCTTTTTCTGTCCTCATTTCCCGTCGGCTTCATCCCACTCGTCCATGCCACTCACCTTTCCCACCTGCATCATCGACGCGGTATCAACACCGCATTGGCATAACAGAAATGCGGTTCCAGAAGAGGAATAAGAGCACGCGAGCAGGCGGCGTAGGCACCGTCAGAGGTCCTGGCTCCTCGGAGAGGCCAAGCAGAGATTTCTCGTGATGGTGTAGAGGTATAAGTATTCTAGTCAGCCCGGCATCAATCGCGCTCGCGGAGTCTCGATCCCTTATCAGTCAATCGTTTATGATGAAGTCGTTCATTCTGTCAGCGCTCGTCGCTGTTGCGCAAGCTTTCCCTGCCCACACATCCTCGGAATCCGCGGATTTGATTGACGACATCAGCATCATCTCGAAATACTGGGGTCAATTGTCGCCGTACTCGGAGAATGCAGACGACATCTTCGGCGTTGAAGACGTGGGACTTCCTGACGGGTGCCAGATTGAGCAAGCTCATACGCTCCAACGACACAGCAATCGTTTCCCAACCAGTGCTTTCGACGATGGGGCCAACGATGCCGCTTTCGGCGCCAAAATCGCGGCTTACACGTCGGCCACCAACAACACTGGCAAATTCACCGGCCCATTGAGTTTTTTGAACTCATGGGGTATCACTTTCAAGCCTACCGGTCTGTTGACTGGACTTGGAGCGGCTTCGGAATTCCAGTCAGGAGTCATGTTCTGGAACAGTATGTGGACAACTCCACAAAGATTCCATTTACCAAGCTAATAGTGCAGGATACGGTCGAACTCTGTACAACGCTTCGGTGGCCCAGCTGTCATACAATGCTAGCTTCACCAATGGAACAGCCAGGCCAAAGCCAGTCCTCCGAACCACAGACCAATCCCGCATTGAAAACAGCCAAATAAACTGGTCACTCGGATTCTTTGGCACAAGCTTCCAAACAGTGCCAAACAAGGAACTCGAAGGCTTCACCGACCCATTCGACTCGGTCATCATCCCTGAAGGCATCAAAGGCGTAAACGACACCCTTGCCTCCTACGATAGTTGCATAAACGGAGGTTGGGTAGAACCACTCTACGAACTGGGTGACCTCGACATCCTAACCTACCTCCCCATCTACCTCAAAGACGCCACGGCGCGTTTGCAAAAGTACGCACCAGACGGCATTACATTTACCCTCAACGACACGTACGCAATGCAATCCATCTGCGCCTACGAAACGGGATACATCGGCCAATCCGATTTCTGCGGTCTCTTTACCCTAGACGAATGGACCGGTTTCGAAAACACCCTCGACATGGAATATTACTACGATTATTCCTACGGCTCTCCTTCCGGCCGTGCCCAAGGAATAGGTTACCTCCAAGAACTCCTTGCGCGTCTCCAAAACGAATACATCTTCACCTCGAACAGCAGCGTCAATAGTACCATTACCAATAACCCGCGTGACTTTCCGCTGGGAAGACCGTTCTACGCCGACTTCAGCCACGATGACATTTTGATTAGTGTCATGACTGCCATGTCACTGGATTACTTCAAAGATCCACCATCACTCACAGACTACCCACCCGACCCCAACCGCAAATTCATCTTGTCACAAATAACACCCTTCACCGCGCGTCTCAACACGGAATTAATCGGTTGCTCTTCCCCAAACCCTACCGCCCAGAAGAAACACAGAACGCAGTACACACCAGGCCAGTACGGATACGATGCCACGAATGCGCCGCACAAATTCATTAGGATGCGTTTAAACTCTGGTATCCTTCCCCTTGAAACGATTCGAGGTGGTGGCTGTGAGGGACGCTCTGATGGGCTTTGTGGGCTGGAGGATTTCATCGAGAGTCAAAAGGATGCTTATGAGTTGAGTCAGTATGATTGGGCCTGTTTTGGCAACTACACCATTGCGGATCCGACGAGCGGGCAGGATTTCGATGGGGCGGTTGTGAGGAAGGGGAATAATACTGTATACTAGATTCCCAAACAAAATAGGGGTGTGGCGGTGATGCGAGTATATAATGTGATTAGTAAAGAAAGGTCTGAGCTGGGGGAATGTTCTCTACGCCTTTAAAAAAGCCTTCTATGGGATCAAGTTCGGTAAAGAGTTGGCGTACTCGGAAGATAGCCTCGCAAAAGGATTGGTGAGTGACTATCATGTGAAATTTTCCAGAGCAATAATTATCGAGCAA
The DNA here is from genome assembly GCA_003693225.1 of Venturia aucupariae. NCBI lineage: Eukaryota > Fungi > Ascomycota > Dothideomycetes > Venturiales > Venturiaceae > Venturia > Venturia aucupariae. Next base: position 25,842 of record QWZN01000078.1, read on the forward strand.
AATGCATCCTCGCGACATGAGCGCAATCACGAGGCTATCCACTGTTATTGCAGACCCTCCGCAAGAAGGTTAGAGGCTTGCCTGATTCGGTGGAGATCGAGTCATATAGATGATCTTGACTAGGCACTCCGCCCGTTTACCGCCGACCAAGATCATGCCATTACCGTAAAAATTGGCCAAACTCACTAGTGCCTCGTGTTCGGATAAGCATATACGAATCTCGTACAGCCCTGTCTAGGCTCGTACTCGTACCTAAGTCACGTTACTAGATCGTAGGAAATAGATATCCTAATGATATTTATAAGTAACAGGAAGTTTAAAAAAGGGAGATAGTTACTCTTTAAAGATATCTTAGAAAAGATATTCTTTTAAGGATGAAATAAATAGTCTATAGCGTGACTAAGCTAGCTAGTACGACTACGAAGCTCGTATTCAACACGAGGCACTAGTGAGTTTGGCCAGTTTTTACGGTATCATTGTCATTGTTGTCATGACCGAGGAGATTATCATCGGGATCCTTGGTCCAATTTCCTGAGAAATGAAAACCATTGCCTTGGGCTTGGATCGTCTGTTCCTGGTAAATGGTATCCGCATCGCTGAGAGCTTTTGTATGGTCCAAGACGCATACGTGTCAATTCTGATTATCATGAATTTATTGTTGTTTCATCGATGAACGAACGGACCGTGCAATGGTGTCCGAAGTGATGTGATGTTGTGAGAAGCAATGCCTCCATCATTGGTCCAGAGAGGTAGATATGAGGATGCAACCTGCCTCCAGCTTCAATACTGCTGCTACACTGTGTTGACTACTAAGCAGGAGATACTGGACAGCATCCACAGCCGCACCAGATCAATGGTAATTATCCGAGCCCAGACATGCCGTTCCTGGCAGTCCTACGTTTCTTCCATATTACCGAATCCGAATCGGCAATAATCCGCATGCTTTCCACGAGGAGCGCGGAACACATGTACAGATCAAGAATCGCATGTGGATTATTGGAACATATTACCTACCCCACCTTTTCTCTTTGAGGGACATCAGCCCAACCTACAATCGCGCCTTCTTCTGGCCAAGCGAGTTTGATCAACGCCGGCTCTCTCCCATATCTGTCGCCGAGGACAGGCCTGTCATACGATGGACCGAACAAACTTTCAATTTTCAGTACTGTGTAGGTGGGAGGAAGGCCTGGCACGTCTCAACCTATACTACTATGGTGGGTCAGTAGTCGTGTGGTCTGGGGTAGCAGCCGCTTGTTATTTCGTATACAATAAATAGGTGAGAGACGAAATTCCCTCCTAGCGCATCTCTCGTCTCTTTTCTTTTCTCAGCCTTCGTGTTTCCGTCGTCCACCTTTCCTTTGTTGTTCTGTTGAAGATCCGTACGCTATCAAGATGTTGTTTCGATCAATTGTACCACTTGCGGTGCTTGTTTGTAGCTCTGCCGCTGCCCCGATTGAGAAGAGGCAGAGGCAGACTGATCTTCAGATTGTCGCTGGTAAGTTCTTTGCAGCTTTCGTTCCTTATGATGGGTCTTGGTCAGCCTTCCAGGCGTTTGGATGATCTTGACTTGGAGGATGATCATGATGATGATGATGATGATGAGAAGCCGTAACCTTCCCTTACGATGTCGTACAAAGCCGAGTTGCTGGCCAAAAGGTCCACACACCACAATACTAACATCCAGCCTACAGGCGTTCTCAACGGCATAACCCAAGGCATAAAACGCACCCAATCAGACGTCCACAATTGGCAAGGCGACCAAAAGGGTGCCAACCTCGTCCTAGACGACTCTGAGTACCTCTATCGGGATATTCTAGAAGGGACTCGTATCGTTTCCCAGACGGCCGCCGTCACGGCCTGGGACACCACTTCCATGCTTGCCCCAGCAAACCATCTCAATACGGCCCTCGAAGCCATGATGGACGCCCTCATCGGTCGAAAGCGCGCAATTGAGAAGATAAATTACACACCCATCGTCCGCTCCCAACTTCTCAAGATACGCGACTCCACAGAACGTTTGACCAAGACGTTGCTCTCCAAGCTACCCTCTGCTGCAGCTTTGGTTGCAAGACCAGTCAGCAATTTGATCACGGCGAAGATTGACAAGGGAATCACTGCCTTCCCACTGCCCGGCCAGGGAAGCGGAAGTTGGTGGCCGTCTTCTCAGGGTAATTTGCCTGCACCTGTTGTTTCTGGGCCGTCTCCATACCAAAATAATCCCCTTCCACCACAACAGGGTCCACCACCACAACAGGGTCCACCACCACAACAACCCAACGGTGGATGGGGTCAGGCGCAGCCCCAACCGTACCCGCAATATGGTCCACCACCTCAGCAGGGCCCCAGAAGGTAAACAAAGACATAGCAGACGGACTACGTCTACCTCACAAAAACACCTTCACCAATCCGCCAAACCAATCACTCCCTTCTCATTATCGGAATCGGAGTCGAAGCGAACCACGACCGGTGCTTGGCTCTAAAAATAATCCTTTGTGTTTTGTATCTGGGTCATCATCATGTATATAAATCTAATGGGCACATTTTCATACGATGATACCGCTTTTGAAGTGACACCCCATTTCATAAATCGACTTTCTTGCCCAATGGAAAGGACCAGAGCCTCGCAGTTCACAGGTACCCAATTGTTGCCACCCTCAACACTCCGCGTAACACGGGCAATTCTTGGAAAAAAAAGCCATCCAAAAAGGTTGTAAGCACGGATATTCTTGCACTCTTCCCATCTAAATCACCCTCCTCAGAACGTCTTGAATTCCCGAAGAGTAGAGTGGAAACCTCCCACATGAACGGCATCTTCCACTCCCATAATTCCCGGCCCTTTTCCATGGGAAGTGAAGTGGGGCGGCGTACAGTGCTTCCAGCAATAGAAGCCCCTCCCACTTTTCCGAGTAGGGATACATATTTGTGTTTCAGCACACTCGTATTTGTTTGATCGTCTCTTTCGAACGTCGAATTTGGCGGCCTCCGTACGCAAATCAGACGGGACCTAGCTCTTATCGAAGATAATGTTTACCCGTGGATCGTACCGTGGCTGGATGTGTTACTACTTATCGCCATTCTATTGTTCTGAATGGTAGCGTGGTGGTACTAAGGTATGAATGTCTTTCCACGGGCAGAGGATCACTCGGATTATCTCGCGTATTTTGATGATGATGGAGCTTTTGAAGGGATCTAGTACATTCTTATTACTACCAGTACATATGTACTCGCCATATACTCGACATTCCTGCAAGCAACGTAAATACCATCCCTTCTAATTCTCAAATAATGCTATCCTCTCCTCTCAATTCACCTCTGCTTTCTACATGTACACGTCGTATCCGTCTTCTCATTCATTCATATAAGCCCCCATATGCAAAATGATTGCGATTCCCAAAATGGACGCTTCCTCTATACCCCCAAGTATCTACAAGATGATGATTCCCTGCACAAGACCCTGCAGTACACGTTCTACCCAAACCAGAAGCACGCGGAAAGGCGATATCGTCGACTTCGGCATGATGTATGATGTCTTCGTTGTTACAAGACGGAAATAGGGTTACGGCGCTCCGAACAGGCTCAATTGAAGACGATAAGAGAAAATGGCGTTTTTTTTAGCTGGCGGCGTCGAATTGCTCGCTCTTTGGAGGACAAGCAGAATAACAATAGGGAAAAATGCACACCTGGATGACATTTCATCTCATCACTCACTCTGTGCTTGATTTTGGCTCTAATTCTACGACCCAAAAAATTGTCCTAGAAGGACGGGATATCCTCAATGCACCCAAAGCGGAAGGCCTCTGCGAAATACGTCTCTCACAGGTCGCAAATGTGTTTACAATGTCCCAAGCCATGCCTCACGCGAAAAACGTCATTAACACCTTTCGGGCGATTATGATGGCAAGCACAGCTCCCACGGCCCAGATGGCCATCTCCAGCCATGCGTCTTCGGTGCCTGCCCTAGCGTGTGCTGGTTGTGGTAGTTGACCTGTCTGACCCAATTGTAGCAGCGCTGCTGCTGCTTGCTGTTCTGCTTGTGGCCGTAATTCTTCTCGTCGTTGTACTTGTGGTTGTGCTGGCGCTAACGGTTGCGCTTCAGCTTGATTTTTGGCTTCCAGTAATGACTCTGGTATTCCTTGCACCTTTTGGGCCTCATTCTGGTCCTCCCTATCCTGCTTCTTTCCCAAATCCTCACGATAAGCCAGTTTCAGCTCTTCCGGAACTTTCTCTTCCTCTTTCTTCGCGTCATTGCCCAGCTCAGCAAGGGCCTCCATCTGCTCTTCCATGATAGCTTGATTACTTTTCCCACAGCTCGCACACGTGTACGCACCGCTCGTACCCGCCAGATCTTTACGTGTGGCCTCATCTGCGTCCAAACCACCTACTTGTCCTCTAGACTCCACATCCATATGTCCCCTCAACGCCAAAAGCGCCGTCCGAATTCCCCACGCCGGTTGCCATGATTCCTCATGAAATCCTGATATCGATAGACAAATCTCGCGATTGACTTCGAATCTTCCCGAGGGCGTGAGGAAGCGGAACGAGGGTGGGCGGAGTGGGTAGGTGGTTGGAAGTGTTATTCTGCCGTGGTAGAGACCATTGGCGAAGGGAGATGGTGCTGGGGGACCGCGTAGCGTGAAGTGCCATTCAAAAATATCATGTTCCAGCGGATGCGCGACGTAATCTGCGGACGGGTTTTGGGAGAGTTCGGAGGCTTCTTTCATTATGCGTTTTATGGTTGGTGACTTTGAGTTGAACGAGCCGACCGTGGACATGGTTGCGATGGTTGAAAGAGTAAGGCTGTACGTGAGGTTGTAGCTATTGGCACGTTTCGCTTTGTGGGTTGAGACTGTTATGATTGTTCGTGGTTATAGCGATGGTTTCGGTGCGAGGCAAGTGATTTTATCTCCAAGGATAGGTGCGTTGGAATCGCGTCAACTCGGCGATATGGTGGAATACGATGTAGTCGTTCTTTAGGTATAGCTACGTGGTCTATCTGGAAAGCTCCGGAGGTCTTCCCGCCGCACTTGCACCCATCGGCAATAGCCATCCCAGCAACTTGAGGAATCACCACTCTTTCCGCTTACGAACCATCATCAAAGACCTCATTCACAGCGTCCGATCACTCCTCGTCGTCCAAAGACAGCGAGAGGTAAGTCGATACTAGTCACGTGTCGACAAGCTTCTGACCGTCCGACTTCTACGTCCACACACTTATGATGCTAAAAAGGTCGATGTAGAAAGCAAAGGTGAGGCGGCAAATTCAATCCACGGGCGATCCGGTGTCAAGGAAAGAGGTTGGCAAGCGCAGAGTGCGATACGGTGGAATCGAGGCATCAGGGTGACTGGCTGTCGCAGAGCCAACTGAGGTCAAGAAATTGACAATACCGAGTGGACATTGGAGACCTGGACGCTTTCCAAGTGCCTGAATGATGCCTTAGGTCCCTGAATTATCCTTTGCTTTTTGGAGCATGCTCAAACTTGGACAATCTACTGAGATTTTCTGGCAATTTCAATGTGGGCTCTCGCCAGAGATACCTCGATATCGATCTTGATTAGCAGGAATCTAACCAAAGATCAGCCTGGATCTTTTAAGGATTTTTTAGGAGAGAGTGAGGCGTTGGCAATAATGATATCACGATTGCTCTTTTGAACCCCCAGACATCCTCTACAACCACTCATTGCAGATTCACATGAACAAGGTGCGAGTGAGTTACATCCACTCATCAAGTCTCCGCCTGCTCCTGGACCACTGCCTGCCTCTTTTAGTACAAATACTGTCCTCTCAAGCCACGACGCTTAGACTTCAATCTTCCAGATTTTATCTTTTCGCCTTGTCCAGCCTCAACTCTATGTACGCTATCAACATGACCGTCTTGTGCTTTCTGGTTACGATTTGCCTTTTGACTAAGCGTCGGTTCTCTGGATCACCGTCACAATTAGCATGGCAAGTCGAAGCCAACAAACTGAGGACCAAATCACCCCTTTTCGTGCCCTCGAACCCTTTCCTCTAGCTGGGCTATCTCTTTCTTCTGCTCGGCATATACCTCTGGTCGTCCCGGTTGCAACTTGTCCCGCAATTTTGAGACCCTCTGTCGGAGCCGATCAGCGGCATTACGCTCCCCGTGACAGGCAGCGACGATTTCTGGATTGGCGGTGGAGCCTGCTTTTTAGTTATCAGTATGGCGCCGACTAAGAAAACACTAGCCAGAGTAGGCATTACATATTCTCACTTCTTGCCGGTCCCAAGAATAACATTATCTAATCATCTCGGTCGTCCAATGGGACGGCAATGATTCTTTTAAAGCAGTGAATGCTTGAGGATCTTGGTAGTGATTACGAGCAGCTGTCTCAGCTTGTAGTGGTGGAGCCGCAAACGAGTCGGGCCAACATTTGTTCGCGTCACTGTGATAACCGACATGTATGAATTCAGTCTGGGAATTGTCTGAACAAATATTGAGCAGGGAGAAGAAGACTAGTGGACTGACGCCTAAGAAAGGCACCCCGCTCCGCCATGTCAGTCAAGCAGACCACAAGCATTTGTGGGTGTCATTCTCATTCCGCGGTCTTACAGAGACTATCCAAGCAGCTTAACGAAGGAAACATGACTCTTTGGTCTAGAGGAAAACTTTCACCTATCGAAAGGGGTAATTCGATTTCACGAGGCAGGGAACAGCCACCCCTTCCTTGAAGAATACACGATACCAACGGCGTATTGCCACCCCTCCCATCCATCAACATCTGGCTAGGTACGTAGTTCCCGAGCAGCCGTTTCATCTTCAGATGATATCAACAGCCATCTGAGCCGAAACAATCGCAAGGACAATGCATACAAAGATCACCGTACCCCGAGAAGAATGACAATGACGAAGTCCCTCCGTTACTCTCCACGCAAGCCACCTCTTCGCCGAAATCATGTGGAGAGTAATTAGATTTCTATCCTAATTTTGCTGGTGACAATGTAGCAAAGGTAGCGGTAGTACCCATTTTGAAAACCGGTCTCCGAGAAAGGTCGGCAGATCCCAACGGCCCTACAAACGCGCTAGGTATCGTCCAGCACGCTGAGAATCCTGCCTCGTAGTTGATCAAAATCTGAGCTCTTAGCTTTGCCAGCCTCAAGTAGCAACAATGACGCCCCGAACATAAAACAGGCAAAGAGAGAAAAGACGCGCCGAAATAGGATCGAAATGAGGAAAAGACATGACAGCAAACGCAACTTCAGTAGCAGCGCGTCGACCTCTCGATCTTGCATATACACAGGCCGTAATGTTACAACGCGTCAATCCAATAGCCAGGATATCATACCAACCCTTTTATACAGTTCCCATACATCCCAATCCTCCGGAGTTCACATACCCAATCCAGAATCCTACAAGCCCAAGCCGCAATTCACTATCATATCACTCTTTCCACATGCATCACCTAGACAAACCATTGCACACCACCACTACCACCACTACCATAAACCGGCTTAACAGTAATTCCCGTCCTCTTCTTCATCATCTCCCACGGCCTCGGCGCACCCTGACCCTGACCATGTCCCGGCAGACCAGCCGGCACGAGCCATTGCGGTTGATTCTGATAATGCACTCTTTGCCTTCCCTGCTCCTTGCCATACAAATCCTTCAGCCTAGCTTCCTCCTCCTTTTCTTTTTTCGTTTGACGCTTTTTGCGAGGCATCTTTTCCTTAGGCTCTGAAGACAGGCATGGGGGATTATTGATGATGCGTTTTTCCTTGATAATCGTGGCGAGTTCGCCGTCGTCCGCTGTGATTTGGGCGCGGAGGTAAAAGATATCACTTTTGTCGTCCAATTCCTTAATGACCGGAACTCGGGCTTCGTATTCGTATTCATAGGGTTTTGGTGGACTCACAGGTATAACGCCGGGATCGAGACGCGCTTTGGTTCCTTTTTCAAGAAGTTGAATGATGTCGATGCTTTCGCCAGGAGCAATCTTGGTGGTGTGACTTGGCGTAACACACTCCATGTCCACCTCCTTCCTCAAAACATGGTCAATATCCACGGCTGAGAAATACGCACAAGCTTGTGGTAGATCCTCAATGCCCAGTTGTTGCGCAAACATGGCTCTTGTCCAAACATTAGCAACTTGCATCGCCATAGCGACTTTGTACTTCTCCTCTTCTTTGCAAAGATAGCGGATTTCATCGTGGACTGTGATGGACAGGCGGGCTGTGAGATTGTAACGACGGATGAGATAGTCCATCGATATGATTAGCAGATGAAGATAATCAACCCCGGAACTTTGGATTGCCCAATTGATGCGAGATGTGAGAAAGCCACCTCTACTGATGTATTGGCGCATCAATGCCTCGGTGATCCCGGCGCCAAGAACAGGCGTTCGGGGACGTGACTGTTCGGCGAAGTCTTCAAGGCGATTGAAAACTAGGGACTCTGTTCCTCCTCTCCAGAAAGACCGCTCGTGTAGGACCTTACGACTGCCTTTCTTGCCTTTGGTATCTTGGTACAGAGCTGAGGCGGTGTCGGATGCTTCTTGTTCTGAAATTCCAGGGTTGAACTGGCGAAGAAGCTGGATTGCGAACTTCTGTCCAGCTCCATAGATGCGGCCGTAATTGAAGACTTTGGCATCATTGCGAGAGATACCGAGAATCTTTGCTGTGCGTGAGTGAAGATCCGTTCCAGCAGCCTTTGTTCCCTCGAGTGTCATGAACCCTATCGCATTTCCACCATGAAGCTTGAACTGCGCATCGCCAATCAGTGATGCAATCCATAGTTCCTGGGAGTCGACATCGGCCCCTACGAAGGCGTAGCCGGGAGGAGCTGTAACAATAGACTTGAGTTCGGATCCCACACGGTTGGCTTTGGCATTTGCAGCTGTGAGCCATGTATTTTCGACAGCCCTTCGTGTAATTGTGCCCATCGGAATGATTTGTGGCAAGATGAACCCCACAGAATTCTTGGTCCTCCTCTTCTTACTTTCTAGCGGAGCCTTCGCCTCGTCTGCATACACCATCATTTGGTTCATGATGCGGGCTCGAGCACTAACCCAGTAACTGCAAGATGCATTCATTTCCAATGCAGCTTTGGCGTAGGGGTATTCAGAGGTTAGAATGCCTTTGTCCATGTACTGCAAATAGCTCTTCGCAAGTGGATTTGCGCATCGCGCTTGTGGGCCGTCCTTGTGTGGCAACTTAAAGTACTGATGTTCTTGATCGTCTTTGAGCTTCAAATTTGTCTCTTCCGACATGTCTGCCGCTCGAAGCCCCTTATCATGCAGTCTGAACACTTCATCTAGCGGGACTTTGTATGTCCAGCCATGAATGTCCGACCAAACAAATGGATAGCCTTCCCATGCTAGTCTTAGTAAAATTGGCGCAGTCCTTGTTCTCACGGTAAGGTTGATGGGGGAAGTCGCCGTCGCATGCATGTCTTTCCACCACTGTGGCGTTCCGGGCAGTTTTTGGTTGGCAGCCGGTCGTTTCTTCTCACCCTTCTTGCCGCCTGTCATTCTAATTTCCTGCCCAGACCAGTCAAGCTGGCTTAGCCATGGGTCGTTCTCGTATTCTTCGGGCTTTTTCTTGAGCTTGAGTGCTCGATTCGCGAGTTTGTTGAGCCGATCCGTCACTCCAATATTGAGCTTTTGATATGTTGCTTCTGCGTTTGCGATATATGTCTCCCAGCCCTTGGTCACCGGCAAGATCTCTGAAGACATATGTCGTAGTGCTGCAAAGCTTACAGGGTGGGGACATGTTTCTAAGTAGTGTGGAAACACTTTGCGATAGACTTTGTGAGTAATGTCCACATCTGCAGCACAGTAATCCAAAAGCTCGTCCAATCGTTCCACGATGCCGTCCCGACCAAGCTCCCCAAAGAACTCCCGCTGCTGTTTATCGATGGTGATTCCACAATGAAATTTAGCCACATCCCTCAATGAATTGACAGAACTCCTTCCAACCCAGAGCTCCTCCTCTTCATCCGACAGTTTCCCGGACTCGAGCAGAATGGAAAGATCGGTGGACTCCTCCGAACTTGCAATCTCATCCCTCAGCTCCCGGTTCTTCCGGTGCTTCATCCAGGTCGGCCGCTGTCTCGAGCACATTCCATTTACGGCGACGTGAAGTGACATTGTATCCACAAAGAAATTCTTGGACTGCTCAATATTGTACTCCTCGGCTATCCTCGCCCTATCGTATCCAATGTTGTGTCCTATGATAATCCTGGGTTCTTTCGGGTCTCCCAATGGTATGAGATGGCGGTCCGTCTTCGATTCACCTAGCAACCACGGCGATAACCACGCATACCAAGCTGTAGGGCTGGCAGCACACGCCATACACGCAAAACTCGTCTCTTTCCACATAACTTCCGTGTCGAATGTGAGAAGCGTGTCATCTGGCGCATCAACAGCTTCTGTCCTCCCATCTTCATAGTACTTCGTCCAACCACTTCTCTTTACCCATTTCCGCGGCCGAGGCGGCGAGTTTGCTCTTGAAAACTTCTTGGCCATTGATAAGTACGGCTCTGCGGCATCCATACCGAGCCTGTGAAAATGTTCGTCTAGCGTTTGTCCCTGAAGGTCTGGCAAGTCGAAGGCAATGGGCGGAGCAGCATCTTGGGTCTTTCCGAGCAACTCGTGACGTGACAAGTGATCCTTGGATAGCTGTATGAGTTCCGGAGGCGGTTGAGTTGAGCCATGCTTGAATATTTGGCGGTGCATATGGTCACTCAGTTGCTGCACATTGATTTCATTGTAGCGAGCTTGCGAAAGAACTGCGCGCCATCATCAGCATGTGATTGGTATTCAATCAGCTATATCTACCTGACAAAGAAGTCCGGGTACCATCGTCTACATTTACAGTCGCCTCGGCCGCGTAGAATCTGGTCGTCTGACATGGTCCATTTGGTGGGTACGAGCTCTCGATGAGAGCGCGGTGCTTGCGACTGAGGTTGGACAGCAGCTTCCCTCGCTGGAAGGGTCGCATAGTGTTGTGGAATACAGAAAGGCAGTGAATGTCACTTCATGTTGGAATGCTGCAGTGACAGAAGGTGTCGCATACAGCCTCCAAGCTTCTCGTCATCCATTTCGCTCTGGCTTTTATCAGCCCTGCCCTGCGGTCCCACGACGCCACCAGTCCGCTCCCCCGTGTCTACCTGGGACCTCTGACAGACAAACCACTACACAACCTCGACAACCAACATACCGGCAGTGGACCACTTGAAATTCCACGCAAATACTACAAATATGGCTGCCCCAAGACATCGCCCTGTCGAAATCGACCTCGACGAAGACGACGACGAGAGCGGCTCTTCGAACTACAACACAGACGAAGCACCCTACGTCTTTCGCCGCTCCTTTCCTTCCATACCGACAAATTCACAAACTCGAAAACGAAATGCCACAGCCCTCGATCTCGACTCAGCACCCTCATCTACATCAGAAGCAGAACGATCTCAAGCTGGACCAAGTGTCAAGCGGCTGAAGCGACCAGGCGAGCGGGTCAACAAACCCCCGAAAACCACCCCACACAACGCCGCTGGAGGAACGAATACACCTACGGCGATTGAGGCAATTGACCTTACGGAAGAAGCCACGCCTTTGAAAGATACGCTGCAGAAACAGCGGGAGGATCAGATCAAGGCTCAGAGAGAAGATGCAGGCAAGCCTTTGTTGCTTACGAAGATGACTTGCGTTGTATGCATGGATACTCCGACTGATTTGACGGCTACGAGATGTGGTAATTCTTCTCCCTTCCGCTTCACTCCAGCATCTACAGCTTCCTGCGAAATGCAGCTGATTGATAACGTAGGTCATTTATATTGCCACATGTGCCTCAACGAATCGCTCAAAGCCGGAGAAGTCCGCCGACGGCAGCATGGGGAGCAGCAACGAATTCCACAATGCCCAGTGTGTAGAACCAGATTAGACAGGAGGAAAGATGGCGACGTCATCCCGCTGTTGTTCATGAGGAAGAAGAATGCGAGGTCGTAATGGAGGGTGCGGTGATCACGAGACAAGACAGGATAAGCAAACTTGAAGCGTCAGGCACATTGAAATATGGAATCAGCGATACCCCAGCATCCTAGCGGTCATGAAGGTTTGGAAGCATTTGCATTGGACGAGAGCAAGCGATATTGATTCATGAGATGAGGTGAAAGGCGTTGGTTTTGAAGCAGGCCTGTTTATTGATATGTAGATGCATAAGGTATCGAGTCCAAATGCAGACTTTTTCCTCTGAACCTCTCTCATGGTTGGTACAACTAACCAGTATGCGTGAGAGTACTTCTACAGCTTTCCCTTGCTTCGGAAAGACTGTCGCAAATCACGCCTGTCGCAAGGCGGTGGTCTTACCCGGGGTAAAAGACCTCACTCGAGAGTGACGATGCCGGTCTCCATACCAGGTTCAGACTGAGGTGGGCCATGAGGCCTTGACTGAATATTGCAAGCAAAGCATGGCTGAACTGACGGCGAATATCTAGCGGCAAAGTCATTAATCTCAAGATCACGCACTCAATCAGCTATCCGATCAAGCTCGTGGCTCATCGACTCTAGCCTGGACATACCTTCAGCTCACCGCTGGCACAGCTGTGTCGTCTATCTTGAGCCAGGCTGATTCCCAGAGGATGCACCTGGTGATGGAAGATGTCAGTAGCCAGCAAAGTCTGTGGCGCCACGATTCGAAACCGAAGCGGATACACTTTCTAGAAACTGCATATCCCGCGTCTCTTCAAGAACTGCTCATAAGATGCACCAAGTTGGGTCTTCGAGAAAAGCGGGAGGGATTGAGAGTTGGAGGACGACCAAAGAAAGAGCTATGGTAACTGCAAAGACGAATGCAAATACCCAATTGATCGTGGCATGCTGCGTGCTGACTGACATAGATGGACGACTCTCCGCATCGGGCGGCCATAGAGGCTTGTCCGGACATGGGCTGTTAGCCAGAAGGCAGAAATGTATTCTCCAAAATGCATACACGTCCAATACGCATAAAGACTTCAATAACAGCTCGTAAAATTACTCAAATTACGCTGTATTTCTATCTCGCTTCATACAGAACCAAGATGACGCCTAACCATGTCTGGTCATTCATAGTGCCTACACAAGATCTATTCCGAACGACACCCACCACAGTTCCAAGCACCATGCGATGAAAGCTTGCTCACCACGCAGCAACGTCTTTATCAAATCTCACCAGTTCCTTGCCAGCATCCTCCACGTCCTTCTTCGCCTTCATCCTCATGTAGAAGATGGGACAATCCCTACTCGAACAAATAACGTTGTTGTGCATAGAACCCTGGCAGCGTTGACACTGAGTCCAGAGTCGCGAAAACCTCACCTCCAGCTCTGAGACCTTTGACAGAGTCTTCTGATAAAGTTCTCCGAAGCGTCCACGACAATTAGAACACACGGCTCCCTCCTTCTCTTCGGCCGATACCAAAGGTTTCTTGCAACCCATACACGTCATCGTCTTCTTAGCAAACTTCATAAGTCCACCCATTGTCGGCGCAGCGACGGAGATGGTTCTCGTGTGCTCGCCGGTAAGAAGTTGTGCCGCTTTTTTCTCGCCAAGGATGGGTTCGAAAATACGACCAAGCGGTTTTGCGAGTTGGTTGTCAAGGTAGTACTTCGTATCGATGGGTAGGTTGTGCTCAAGCACGTAAATGGGATCCTCAGACTTCTCGTAGTTCTTGCTCCCGCCTGCACCTTTAACAATGACATAGGCTACACGATCACCAAGCGCGGGCGCAGACCCAGCGTCTCGTTTCTTCATGCGCTCGGCAAGTTCGACATGGGCCTGCTTGGCAGTGTAGTCGGACTTGCTGAGGGCTTTCGTGATAACAAGGTTGGAGAGATCGATCTTATTTTGGAGAAGATCGGAAATTGTTTCTTTGACGAATTCTTGGGCACCTTTGACGTCGCGATCAATCAGCAACATACGGAGACTTGTTTCGATAACATTCTGAACAAGGCGACAATTATCACGCCGCACAGTTTCAATACCCTTAGTGTCCATTTTGTCGTACTTGGCTGTGTTGGTCCAGTACAGCCCAGCATAACGCTTCTTGTTGATGAGTAGGTAAGGAAAGTAAACCTTTTCAAACTCGAGTTTGATAGGCTTAACGAACTGATCCGACACAAAATCTGCTGCTTCATTTCCAAGTTCCATAGCTTTGGCGAGATCCGAGGTTCCAAATTTAACCATGACAGAATCGGTATCACCATAAATAACTTGAGCATCGTGAGTGTAGCCGTTGGCGATGGTGTATTTCTTCTCCACGGCGTCTTTGGTCGCCTCAATCATTTGACGACCGTAACTGGTTGTGGAACTGGCAATTGCGAGACATGGAAGCTTTCCGACCGTCGCACCAGTGATACCATAAACAGAGTTGGCGCTGACCTTCAATGCTAATTGACGACCGTTGAAGACAGCTTTTTTGAAAGGATCGGTCTCAACGGCGAGCGCTTTCTTCGCCCTCTTACGTGCGCCCAAAAGTTCTTCGAGAATCTGGGAAAGCAAACCTTTCCGAACTTTCGCGGTACAGAACATATCACCATTGGGAGTGACGATGTAATCTTCGTCTTTTTTCATGTTGAGCTTTTCGACGGCAGTCTTGTTGAGCAAGGTGGTGTAACATAAATTGTGCGCTTGAATGATACTAGGATAAAGCGATGCGAAATCAAGAGTTGCGATAGGAACGTCGTAGTATCCACGAGTGGGCTCAATGACTGTAGCACCTTCGTACTGATCGTCAGAGCCTTCGGTGCGAAGATTAGGAATAACAAGATTTTGATCGAGAGCTTTGCGGAAAAGTTGGCTTATGAATTTAACCTGTTGTCCACGCGAGAGTAGGTAGTTGAAGGGTACGCCTGTGACTCTGGCCATCTCAGTGTAGTTGACCAAACACATCAGCTTGTCCATCAGACGTTGCGGCAAATAGGCATCTTTCAAGCAATAGACGGCGAGACGTCGCCGAGTATTCGGATCTCCGTTGAAAAGTTCCGTAATCATGGTGTGGTGTACATCTTCTTTCTGTTCGTTCAAAAAATGTGCGCAAACAGCGTTGAGCGTATAACTTCGCAGCTGATGATCGCGTTGGATCAACTGCAATAGGTCCAATTGCAAGCGACCGTTGGTGTTCGTGGTTTTCGTATCTCGACTGCCCATCTGCTTGCTGGAAAAATTGCTCTCCTTGGCTTGGGATTGGACATTCTTTAGGCGAGTCCAGTATGGAAACTGGCTGATTTTGAGATGTTTGGCTCGATCGAGTAGGTAGGGAAAATCGAAATTAGAGGTATTATAACCTATGATGATGTCTGGGTCGACTTCTTCGAGGAAATTCTTCCAGGCTAACAGCATTTTCTCTTCTCTCTCATATTCGAGAATTTGTGTGTTGACGATGTGAGCGCATGTATCGAGGCAGAAGACATTCCGCACGAAGGGTTTGTCTTCACCCGTCCGGGTGACCACGTTGGCGATTTGGATGACAGGATCCACGGAGGCCTCCGGAAAGATACCTTTGCGACCAGCGCATTCGATATCGAAGGAAAGGGTGCGTAGCGGAGCCATCTTTGCCCACTCGCCATCGGACGAATGAGCTATCAGGTCTCGGTAGTGTATTTGTGCCTCGATTTGACAATTCGAGTGACGGTCCTTCTCTGGAATCATCGTGTATTTGGAGCTAGGCGCTTCAACCCAAGACATACCAGTGATGCCGGTATCGATCATAAAGCGCATGACGTATTGAATGCTATCGAATGTCAAGACACCGCCGTCCGCTGCCTTCCACAAGGCCTTGTAATTCGCATTTCCCTGCTCGATACAGGAGCGTAGGCGATTTATAAACTTGGGGTCCGAGACAGTGATCTTGAGATAAGGGTGCTTCTCGTTTCCCTGAAAGCCGAAGATGTTCTCTCGCATGACCAGCCCGACCGAATGTATGGCTTGCTGATGCTGAGCAAGCTGGGCCTCAAGATAGGTCTTAAAAGGCTGGCAGTCCGTGCGATCAAAGTTGACAGGAGCAGCGACGTAAAGGTAATGTAGGAAATCGGTGACGTGAAGGAGGACAGAATGCCCAGTCTGGTATACTGATCAGTGCCTCTACACGTATGAAACAGCAAGCTTGAGTACCTCTGTAACACCAAACAGCTTCACAGTTGTCTTTCCACCCTGTAAAGAGCCTTCCTCACATTCGATCTGCTGGAAGATTAAATTGTCTCTCGCTGGATTGAAGTCGTCGAGAGGAGGTCTCGCCCATTGCTGATCCTTCTCCTGATTCTTTTTTTTGAGGCCATCGATGTCCTGACTGAGCTTCTCCAGGACCTCAGTCTCAAATTTGCTCTTGGGTTGAGATGAGGGCAGGCCATTAGGACCATTGCCGGGTTTTCTGAATGCAGGCACATCCAGCTTGCGTTTCTTTGCCGAACTTGTTTCGACCTTGAGATTGTTCTGGCTGTTTTTGGTCTCGGCCAGCACCCGCTTCATCGGGGTTGTCTTCGTGCCGACCATGGTGGGCGATATTGTACAGTTGTGAATGTTGTGGTTTGGGAGGGAGAACTTGAAGGTACTTAGGTACAGTAGCCGACGCGTTGGCGCGCGAGATGCTCGCGTTTGGGCACGGACCAGGTAGAACTACTACTAGTGAATTAAATTGGTTCCATTCCTCACACTCCTTCATCTTCTCTTCTTCACAAGCACGAATCTGGGCCAGACTACATGTTGCTTGCATGGGCAAGACTACATGTTGCTTGCAGTTCCTTACTGAGTGTACGATCTCTTGCTTGCTGTATCAGATAGGTAGCTTGGATATCCGTCGACCCCTGAAAGCAACACATCCACATGGACGTGGAGGCAAATCTTGTCTTTTTCTTCTCCAATAGCACACCGTTTATGGCGGTAGATACAGCCTTGCTCGCTAAATCTAGGTACAGTCATTACAGGCGTGGATCGAACTACAATGGACAGGCGTGGATCGAACTACAATGGACAGGCGGCAATAGGAATCTTCGAGGTTCTGGCAAGGCTGGAACCGAATCTTGGCAGAAGGTATATATGACAATAATCTTGAGCAGAGACGGAATCGAACAAGTGCCCATAGTGGAAGTAATAGTCTGAAGCTTGATTCTATCAAGGATCTCACCAACATGATTGTGAGAAAGCCATTGGAAAGAGATGCCCAATCGCTTTTGCACCGGTTTCCCTCTAAAGCGGAATCTAGCTTATTCTAGTTACTACTAGCTCTCTGTAGGTTTAGATTCTGCCTCTTCCGGTGGTGCCAAAGCGATGGGACTTGGTAAAATTCAGGGAATCTATATACATAAATTGCCTAACAGAAACATTCAATCCCATTCTTTTCAAAACCCAACTTTCTGGCTGGACATGATCTTATCGTCAGTCTCAACGATCCTTTCCATCAACAACCTTCGACCAGCTGCACCTTCTTCTAGGCAACCGCCCCACGTTTCCATACTACTAACTACTTCTCCAATCGCTTACCTAGCTTTCCTCCCATCCACCAGCAATCACATTTACCATCAGCCACCATTCCATCACTCAACCACCACCACCTCCTCCTCCTCCTCCATACTCGTTGGCCTTCGCGCCTCAATCACCGCCATGGCGAACCTCGGAAAGCTCAAGTGTACCTTTCCAGAATGCTATCAGTACTTCTCATCCGAGAAAGAACTGCGCAAGCACAAGCGACATAGCTGCGAGCATGATTACTGCGCCGTCTGCGATGAAGACTTTCTGGACTGGGATGACTTCTCGGCTCACAATGCTCTGTACAGCGGCCGAGACGCGAACAAGAAGTCTGTCAAGGACTATCTCAAGGCCGGAGAACCAGTTCCTAGCGGAAACAAACTTCACATGTACGGCTGTGCCAAATGCGGGGAGCTGTTCAAGACGGAAAGTGGACGCCAGCGACACACTGACGGAGTAAGTAAGCACCCGGCATTGGCCTTAACTATGAATAACAAGTATATCAGGCCCACCAAATTGATCAAAACATCAAATGTCCGGGGCGAGGATGCGCCGAGATCTTCCCTCGCGCTGCGGGTCTTATCATGCATATGGAAGAAGGCCGCTGCTGCGGAATCACAGCTGCCGAGTTCAAAGGTCACCTCCAACACAAGATTCTCGTCGCTCGTCTCCTTCAGGATCCACAGGTCATGGAAAAACTCGCGGCCGGTGACTACAAGAGCTACCTCGATGCTGCCTTCGATGACCAACCAGGAGGGGGTGTACCACTATTAGAGGGTCCGATCGAATGGGAAGAGGGTTCCGAACTCGTCAAGCCAATTCTACCTAGCAAGCCCATGGTCAACCCAAGAATGCCACTCAAACTACGCATGTGGCCTGAAATCCGCGAAGCCAATGGCGGTGGCGTAGATCTATTGGGCGAAGGCATGGAGGATCTGTCCGTCATCACCAAAGAAGAGCGTGGAGCGAGGCCGAATCCTGGAAAAATGAACGTCGAAGCCTGGCCGTTGCCACAGGACTACAAGGAAGGTGACCCTCTGCCTTCACCACCCAAAGCCTGGACTGCGAAGGCAGCAGCCTCGAAGGAGCTCTTCCCGGGGGCCAAGCCTACACCACCACCATCAGACTGGGACGGCATGAATCGAGACATTGTCACAGCAAACAACAAGACCAACCTTCTGCACTACCACTTCATGAACCCAGCCCACCGAGACGTTGAGCGCTTCTACAACCCTCTCATCGAGAAGTATAAGTGTCCCTTACCGGACTGCATGTATGTTACCTACACATTCTTTCAATCCAATCTCCCATATTGCGCCTCTTTGACTGACTCTCCAACTAGGGAATACTTCGACACTTCCGCCGAAAATGCAGAGCACGTCGAAAGCGTCCACCCAATCGACCAACGTCGCTGCCCACGCTGCCAGAAATGGTTCCAATCGTACAGTGCCCTCATCTCTCACTGCGAAGCTCCAAACAGCCGTTGTGGAATTAGTTATACCAGCAAGTTCGGACAGGCGGTTGATCAATTCAGTGGTGGCTTCCTCAACGCAAGGACGGTTGCTCGACCGGACTTGACGCAGGAGAAGGATGGATATCAGTTGGCGTACATGAAGTATGAGGCAAGTGTGCCACATGATTGGGAGAAGGAAGTTGAAAAGACTGTTATTGGAACGGAATTGTAGGTATGGAGGCTTCCTGGCTATGAACAGACGTGGTGCGAATGAAGAGCGTGGATGATAATGAAGATCACGGGTGTAAAATGCTTTTTACAACAAAAATTACTGGCAGCCACTTAGTTCTGCTATATGAGTTATGATCAGTCGGATGAAGCAAAAATCTGCGGGGCAATAGCAAGTGCTATGAGTTTCGCGACTGGACGCGGCGAATGGAGACGATTTGGCTGCGATGCTTGACGGTGGTTACTTTGTATATTTTGAGCTTATATGATCAGCTCACAGAAATAACAAACGGACTCGACATACCTTTGCCTTTGCCTTTGCCTTTGAATTTGATTGGGACGGGGTGGTATGTATTGGTATAGAGACTTGGGACCAATGCCTTCTCAACACCTAGGGAGCAATCAACCACCTAAATTTTTACTAATAATCGCCGAGTCTCTTCACTCCAGATCGATTTTCATAAATCTCTGGCGATGTAGAACGCATCGATCTGCCAGCCGATTACCATCATCTAGAATAGCTGAACATTGTGGTTCTTATGGGTTTTGTTCTTGAGGAAACAGAAGTTTGACGGACGTGGTGCTGAAGATTGTTTGGCAAAGGTGCCCGCAGAGTCTCTTAACAGTCAACATAACTGATGGAATTCACATACTTTTGATTTGCTTACACCAAGCATCTAGTAATATCCCTCAAAGGTATCCTGCTTTCCACTCACAACGCCCTCGACGGCAATTTTAATATCTTCGTCGCCTCCAACGACATCAAATGCCATTCCAATCGTACCATCATTCTCAATACACGCCATCACGGTCCTCGCAACATCTTCCCTTGCAATTGGAGTGCCGAGGTGTATCTTCCCAGCGGCTACCATTCCCTTCCCCGTATCCTCCGTCAATTGTCCCGGACGAACAATCGTGTACTTTAGTTTTCGACGCCCATTCTCGGAAACGAGGGAGGTATCCGCATCCAATTTTGCCTTCATATATACGCCTATTGCACCCCACACTCGATCAGAGAGAGCTTTATCAGCATCATTGTACCAGTCCGGGACGGGCTTTCCTTCGCGATCGCGGACGTCCAAGGCGGATACAATGATGTAGCGGGCGATACCTGCTTCGGCTGCGGCGTCCATGCTTTTAATGGCACCTTTTCTGTCAACTGTGTCGGTGCGGGAGGGATCTCCTCCGCCAGCGCCAGCGGACCAGATTACAACGGAAGGGTTGACATTGCTGATTGTTGCGGCTAGGTCGGAGACTGAACTTTCTTCTATGGATTGAACTATTGGGTGGGCGCCGAGGGATTGGAGGGTGGCGGATTGGGAGGAGGAGCGGATGATTGAGTGGACTGTCCTGTGGGGATGATTAGGTTGGAAATAGCGGAACAGATTATGGGAAGAGAAAGTACAATGGGTGGTGGGGAAGCAATTGAGGGAAACTTACCAGGGTGGTGAGGCTGCCGTCAATAGACGAGTCAATTGACGACTTACTTTACCAGATCCGCCGAAGATGAGGGCTGTTTGGCTCATGGTGGGTGTGTGTGGGTTTGCTTGTGCGTGGATTGTACAGATATTGTCGATGCGAGATTCATAGCCTTTCCTAAGTTGAGTTTCAACCCGGTTGGATGATGTGATCTTCGGGGTGACATTGCGGGGTCTCGGAACGTCTTTTGGTTTGAGGCCGCCTATTTTCACTTCACCACTACTAGTACCTACCTCAACCTATCACCAAACATACTAAACTATATCAATCATCGCCATCACTATTGAGGGAAACCAAATTGATTCCATTCTCTCGTCCGCTCAGCTCCAAGTTTCCCTACGCCAGTTAGATCAAGACCTGCTCCATCTGTCCCCTTTCACTAATCATAACATTTCTCCAATTCCTAATATCTAACCGCAAAATCCAGTGTTCTTCTCTGAGGCCAAAAATCAAAAGCCGCCATTAAAGTCTTAACCATACATATCGGAGCATCTCAAGTGGCGTAACAAGTAGATATCCCAAAAAAGTTCGCCTATATATAAATCTACAATTACTTCAAACTCCAGCCAGCCAAAAAATAGAAAAATACCTCCAAGTGTCGCAACACCGTAACAGAAGTAGTGGGGCGTTTGTGCTAGTAAACACGGCGTCCGAATGCTTCTTGTTTACCCTTGGTCTGCGTTATCCCCGGGTTCCGCGACGTTCAAGTCACCAATAGAGGTCTCATCACCGGGAAGTGAGACATCTGCAAGAACAAACTGCTACCGTCGTGCTTACTTTACCTATCCCGTCCTGCCCCGGCTCTATCGTTCGATATCACCTGTCGAGCCGATCCAGTCAATGGAGAGCTTCGGGGGTCTTTTTGAGCGAGAAGCTGTGGAAAGGCGGCAGAGGGAGTGCTGGAGAATATAGGAATAGAGAGGTGGTTAGCTTTGACAGTGGAGTCAAACATTCGATATGGAGAAGACGGTGAGGAAAGGGAAAGCAATCGAGAAGGCCTCATGCCACTCTGGGCTATCAAGATGTATTTGAGATCCACGAATCATGGTTATGCAAACAGGAGAATGTGCATTCACCGTGTAGTGGTACTGGGTTGTGTCTTATGAGTGACTCCATGGAATAGTGATAGGTGTTTTGGTGCAATATAGCGCTATGGTATACAGAATGGCGTTAAATTAGTTTGCTTAACCGAGAAAAAAATTGTAAGCTATTAACCATGAATGTAAGATTCCCCCAATCCACTTCAACCCCCCACTCCTCACCAAGACAACCCAAGTAAATCCTCAAGCGCAAGATAAGCAGCGCACGGATAATCCGCCTTGATCGTGGGCACAACCGTAACCCCATTCGACGATCCCAATCCCAACTCGCCCAGCTCAACGCCAGAATTCGATCCGACCCTCTGCCATCCGGGTCCAGCAGAGGGGTTCTTGGCCATCATCGCCCAAGCCCCCTGCATAAACTTACTAAGCTGAATCTGCTGCTGCGTAACAGTGCCGTATTTGTTTGAAAGAGGATATGTACCAAAGACCTCTGAGATTTCAGCGGTATGGTAGGCGCCTGAATTTGGGAAAGTAGAAGTCGTGGGGAAAGAGGCATCATAGCGGTAGCGCCAGACAGAGTAACCAGCTAAGCTGAGATATTTAGTGATGGAAGCTGTTGTGCAGGTGAAGGCTGCGTCGGTGAAGATGCTGTGGGAGTAAGTTAGTTGTTGTGTCATAATTCTCGAGTTGGGCAGAACTTACCGATCAGCTAGGACTAATGCATCGTTGACAATGTCGCCGGCATACTGGGAGATGATGTTTTGTTGGGCAGCTGTAGAATTGAGGCCGAGGTTGCTGAGAACTGTGTTGATTGCAGTAGATCCGTTGCTCAGTCCCGCGGCAGCAAGGAATGCGCGCCCTTCATTCAAATTGGTGCCCATCATGATTGGGACCTTGGCGAATTTACCGGAGTTGATGCTTGCGCGAATATCCCGGACGTAGGTGCCATCGCCCTCAACTGGTGGGAAGTTAAGCCCAGCAGACAGAATGTAATTCTTGATGTCTGTCGCAGATACCTGTCGCAAACATTGGATTGTCGTGCATTTAAAGTGAGCCAAAACGTTTAGGTAATTCAATTTGCCGTTGCCGATGAGGGAGGTTTGTTGGGACTCCATGATGGCAGAGTAGAACGGGAGAGGTGATGGAGGGCTGGCCAAAAGTTGCTTCACGCTCTCGCCACCGGCGCTTTCACCAAATATCATGACTTTCGAAGGGTCGCCGCCGAACTGGGCAATATTCTTCTGCACCCATTGTAGTGCAAACCTTTGGTCTAAAAGGCCACTGTTTTGAGATCCAAATGCGATGGCAGGAGAGTTGGAGAAGCCAAAGACTATTGCGTGTAATCAGCATGTGATATGTAACCTTCAGCATACTCGGTGCATGGATCTGTAAAGATGCTTTCACACGGCATCCTAGTTTGAAATCGATTTGAAATCGACGCCACAAAATCTCTAGCAATTTTCTTCTTGAAAGCCGCCATAAACTTAAACGATGCCGGTCACAAGTTGGAAGATTTCGTTTCGAGCGAACAATTTCTTGGCGGAGTTGGGGCCATAGTGAGCACTTACTATTAGTCCGGTAGTTAATAGTAACTACCACAACATCCTGCGTGACAGCCAGAGAAGTTCCGTCATAACCTTGCAGATTACCAGAACCGAATTGAAGATTTCCCTATTCAGTGTCAGCTGATTCAATTGAAAACCGTCACGAAGACATACTCCGTAAATCCAAAACATTACTGGCTTTTTGCTGTTCGCAGTGACGTTTGCCGGAGAGAAGACATTGAGATAAAGACAATCCTCGCTTTCAGGAAGTGGTGGTCCATCTACTGGATTGCCAAAAAGTCGTGCCGTCTCTGAGCCAGCTAAAACGAGTCATTTGACCATTGTTGAGATCTTCAAGACCTGACCAACTTACGTTGGAGCTGCTGGAAACAAGCTGGTTTCAAGGCTTGAGCTTGTAATGGCGATGACCATGCAGCAGCTGCTACAGGTGGAGAGAACCTCTCAGGAGGGCTTTTGGCAAATGGAACACCCAAATATGCGTTTGCCATCGCTGTAGCAGAAGGTTGATTAGATATGGTCGTTGTCTTGCCGACGATGACACCCGAAGCGATCGTGACCGTGGGACCGCTGGTGACAGCTGCTGATGAACTCGCAGGAGCTGCAAAGACTGCAGAAGTGGCGAGCAACCCAAGGGCGAACACCTTTGAGGAATTAAAGACAGACATGATGGTTTCGAGCGGCTCTCCGATTGTGGGACGAATAGAGATGAGACTAAGCGAAAGGTGATATAATGACGGAAGGCTGAAAAGTTCAGCAGTGTGATTTGGGTTTGTCCAGTGATAGGATCAGTGAAAGTCTTATACAACTTCCAATGTAGTGCCACTGTCCAAGCCGCTCCTGATCGACCTTGTTAGTAATTAGTTTCTGCTCAACACTGGCGCCATGCTTCAAGACTAGCGTACATTGACAACTACGAACTGGCGAGATCGCTGCAACGAGCGGGAACTAGTAGTAACGTGAAGGGAAAGCACAGATTTTCATACAGCCTGGCATGCAATTATCGTCTCTTTCTCTAGGAAAAGAGGTTGGAATGTATAAGTGTCTGTTGGAGACCCAAGACAAAGCTTCTTCTTACTCAACCATCAACGTGCTCGTGGATACGGCGAGATAACCCTCTTTGCGAGTGAAGTGCATGTCCTGGGGTTCAGTCGAGCTGTGGAATGGCCCACCTGACGGTCGACTGCCGGAAAATAGCAGGATCGTAGTGCGAGGTCCGTCGGGGTGCCACAAATGGGTAATCCCGGATAGATTTCAGCTAACGCAAACGATCAGCCTGATGTGCGTTTGAGGCTCTCCGAGACCGAACTTCGCCTCCCGTGTTGACCGAGGTATGTGAGAACTCATGTTGTTGTGGCTAGACGTAGGAGGTAGCTAGGAAAAAACATTCCCGATTGAGGAAGCGTCTTCGGCAGGACCCGACGTAGCACTACAAGTGCTGAGTGTGGTATCTGTGCTCCTGCATCCATCCCTGGTAAAGGTATCAGCGCCCGTCAGTCTTGTTTCAATATCCGATGGAAACAGGTCGTGCTGGGAGGCACAGCTCGGAGAGATATCAAACATGGCCGCTGCTAGTAAGTAGCTTACCCTACTAAGAAGATCTGAATCGCCTCGGCGCAACAATGGTGCAGGCATTATGCAGGCGAAAATTTGGACCCCATGTGTTCATACTTTCAAAAGTAGAATTGGAGGTATGGCCGTCGCATAAGCTTGGAATAGAAATTGATTGGTGTGCCAGCGCTGCTACTGCTAGTATGAGGTAAGTACTAGTAGTACTCCTAGTGACTTGAAGCTGTCGGAGCACGTGACAGAATCGATTATACCCCCTTGTATGGCGGGTTTTGAATCAAACAGCAGATTCCTCTATGCTTTGTTGTGCGAGTTGTCTGATTGCCTCTGCAAGAGCATTGACTTCGGCCGGCTTCCAGGGCATCGCATGGTGATAATCAATCTCGTGAACCTTCGCCGTCTCGGGGTCAAAATAAGTTGCGTACTGTTCTCTTCCATACTGCAAATACGGATCTCGCAAGCCATGCACATGCAGTGTTGGAATCCGAATCCGTTCCTTGGATGGGTCCACGGGTATCTTGGCTTTTCAGAGACGATTAGCATGTCCGAAGTGGTGGAGCGGCGGTGCTCTGAACATACTCATGGGCTCTTTGCCTCCATTACAGAGAATACCAAACTTCAGACCAAGTGTTTCGTCTGACTTCCCTTGCTCAATACATCGCTGTTGATCCAGGAGGAGTCCAGCCACGACGCGACTACCTTGGCTAAATCCTATGGCGCCAACCCACTCGCCACCTCTCTCCTTCATCAACGTCGTCACCCGCGCAATTCCATCCTTGCCACTCTCATCATACCCGCTTCCATCAAGCAGCATATATGTCTCATCATCTGCCACTTTGAACCAGTTGTGGTAGGGCTCGTAGTCCTCGAAGGCGGGTAGAACTCCTGGGCCCGCATCCCGAGTGAATGGCCCGTTGAAAAAATGAAATTCGAAGTCGGATTTCAGCGCCATCTCCAGCTGGGTGCATTGTATTTCGAAGATGTCTTTGTTAGAGCCTCCTCCGTGAAAGCAGGCTATTCGGGGTGGGTTTGACATTGCTGCTGCAGTTGTTGTTGTTGGGTTGACGTCGGTGTTCAAGAGAGGTTCAGGTTCAGTCATCAACGGAGGTGGATTAATTATGTATTTGATTCACGCATCAAGACAGGTTTGAAAGTAGAAGTATAGTACTAGTAGTATAATATAATCAATGCCCAAATCTACGGCCTTCTCGTCTCTCCGCCTTGTCTAACATTGCTCAAAATGTCCTCGTTGCCAGGATTGTCCTCTTCGTATCTGCGCTGCTTGTCCTCTGGTCCTCCTTCACCCTCGAAATCCTTTGCTTTTGTTGGCCTGTTCGATAATATTAGCGAGGCTACGCACACACTAGGGCGACCAAGTGGCGTCTATCATCACGAGGAAGTGAGGCAGTCAAACACCACCAGACCTCGACTAACTTACCGCCCCTTGGCATCGACGCTACCACCCTCACTCTCAGGTATCTCCCTGTTGTCACCACGTCCGCTAGCAGCAGAACCATAGGTCACGCTGCCGCCAGGGAATTTTTCAGCGCCAGCTTCGTTGACACCGGACTCGAGGGCTTTTCTTGGAAATCAGCTAACATCCTCTCAAGCCTCAAGCTTCTCCTGGTGCGCATATAGCTTGTGGAGTTGCGACCCCTGCTTCCAGTCCTGTTCTTTATGAAGACACACTTACCCGAGTCACTAGTCTTGCCAGCACCAGTTCTGTTCTCCAAGGAATTCATGTCTTTCTCCGCTTTCTTCGCGATATCAAGCGGATTCTGTCCTTTATATTCTTGCGCCATTGTGTCGGGTAACAACAAGCTGAGCTTACGCTGATGTGAAGAAGATTGGAAAGATTATTAACAGTGTTCAGGTTGTTGATGATATAGAGGCCGAGTGTACAGTGCCGTGGATCCCTTTATAAGCATAAGAATCATGGGGATGAGTGATGATATCAGAGACATGTCATATTTTTGGATCCGACACTAATCAATGGGCCACGACCGACACCTCTGCAAAAAGTACTGTTACTGTTATTCATCAAGAGGAGGCGAGGGTTCGTTTCAATTCTTGCAGGTAAAAAGGAAGCGGTTGCCAGAAGCCGAAGAAGAGAAGAACGCAAGTTGGGGGTAAGCCGACAAGAACAGAGGGAAGAGCCACTTTATACCTTTCATTCTCTTCCGGAATCCGATCGTGAAACTCACGCATCATACACGTTATGACGGCTTGCTGGGCTACTGGAACAACCACAGTGTTCAAGTACCTGACAAGACGCCACAGCTACATGTGCACAGCCACAGGCAAGGCTTTTTTTCCCCTTTTCCTTTACTTCTCTCAGGACAATTACATATTACGAGAAGATCGTCACCAACCAGACTCCGCGTTCTGCTTTGTAGTCCTCATTTTACGACTCCAACTCCCTATCTAACATAATCGTATCATCATTGTCATTCTCGTGTCCAAAGTCCTTCAGCGTACTCTGGTAGGTCGCGCTCAACATCCTGTACCTCATTAGCATCTCTCTACATATCAGAAAAAGAGCTCAATCACCACCACCACCACCATCACCACCACCACCACCTCCTCCTCCTCCTCCTCCTCCACCGTCACCGCCACCACCGCCACCTCCTCCAGAATCACCTCCCATCCATCCACCGTGATGTCCTCCACCCGAGTCCCCTCCATAATATGGCACCCCTCCATCACCGCCATATGCGTAGGCACCTGCGGAGTTGACGTAAGTCTGAGTTGGCTTTGAATTTGTTCTCACAGGTGTTTTGGATGGAGTTTGTTGTTTGTTCGTTTGAGATGATTGGGTTGGAAGTGGTCTTGAACTTGATATACCTTTACGCCCTCTTCGGGGTTTCGACATGCCGCAGCCCATTGTGAATGCAGTTGCGATGCGTAGCGCAAGAGTGAGATTCAAATCAGATTGTCGTAGGCGCGAAGTCGAGTATTTGTAAGACTTCGAGGTGTTGCTGTTGGCTTCGACTTCAGTAGTGAGAATGGTTGACTTGGTGAGATGTGGTAAGCTGTCAGTGTCGTTGTAAGAACATGAGTGAGAGAGTGGTACGTAGAGCAAGTTCGAAGAGAGGAGTAAAGACGAGCTTATATTCTCACCCACCAAGTCGTTGAGGCGTTGCGCAAGGCACTCGACAGTGGAGGGTGTCGAAGTAGAGGCACCAGCGATTGAGGCATTGCTATGGCAAGGCGCACTCAACTATTCGCCCACCTGCATCACGCGGGTAGTGCTCACTATTAATTCACGAGCCGCGTTGATACGCCTCGCGGCTGTGCATTCACAGCTTCCGATCTTACGCCTTCCGGTTGATGGTTCCGAGCTTGATTGAAGCAAGACATCGCAGCTCCCATTCGCGCATTGATGGGGGGGGGCGATGAAGAACGCGTTGTGTATCCGTTGGAGGTTAAGAATTGCGATGATCGATAGCCGGATGGCTGCGCCTACCCACGAGTCATGCTGTCAGGTCATGTGCTTTGAAAACACGGAGTCTAATTGAAGTACTTGGTACTGCGTTGGCACAATCTATACATTGCTACTGTGTAGTTCATCTAGAGTCTTCGACGCATACCAGAAGAAAAAAAAGGTTCGCGCCCGCGCAATGAACAAGGTTGCTCTCCAGAACCGTCTGTAATCATGTCTCATTACTAGCCATAACCTCATTGATCTGTCTATTCAGACCCTTTGTCTGTGCTCGTCAAAACCATAATCCCAGAATGCGAGTCATTAAAAGGCAACAGTCGTGGTTATACTCTCCACCCACGCAGGCTCCAGTCCATTTGGAAAACTATTGGGCAGGATGCACATTAGGTCTCAATTCCAGTGGTTGGCTAGGCTGCGCTGGGACTGCAACACCAACCACAGGAGTCGTGGTCCCTGAGTCTATCGGTGGCATTGGAGACATAGTACCGGAGGGAGGATTTGGCATCTTGAGGTCTTCTGGGGATCCAGGAACCATGTTAGCTGGCAAGTTAGGAATGTGTATGCGCTTCGCTACATTGTTGTAGGATGATGGGATGATCTAAAACAGTTAGCATTACGAATCGGCTGTGTTATCGGACTGATTTCACCTCTATGATCTCGTTGCGTGGAAATGTTAGCTTGGGGATGTCGGTCGCATTACAGGCCATCAGATAGCCGTAGAGGACCCGGAGAACGCTTTCATGGGCGATGATCAGAAGATCATTCTGTTCACGTTCGAGCTCGAGAATGACTGGTTCCAGACGGACTGCCAAATCGTGATATGACTATCGCGCGAGTTAGTGTTTGTCTCGTGCGAAGATAGGACCGGTGCCGCATACTTCAGCTCGTGGATACCTGTGATGATAAGGATCTTGCTCATGTTTGGAAACCTCGTGAGGATAGTCTTCCCTGATTTTCTGCTCGGACATCTTCTCGCACACTCCTGGGTTCATCTGGCTCAACTGGGTACGCTGTCTCGTTCTGTAACCGAGTCTACTCAGGTACTCGCTGGTCTCTACTGTCCGTCTACGCGTGGAGGTCCAGACTGTGAGCGGCTTGAGGGCGTTGTCTGGACCGCCAGCCTTGATGATGTCCATTCGTTCTTGCTCGCGATGTCTGACCAGAGTTTGTGCCATCTTGGCTGCATAATCTCGACCTTCTGCTGAGAGTGAGGCATCTGCTTTGTACGACTCCTCTTCAGTCGTGGTACCTGCTCGACAGAAGTATGTTTGCCTCGATTTGATGTGCAAGTTGAGCAGGTAGAAAACGATTCTCTGTGACAGATAGCCAAAGGCGCAATTGTTCACGACAACGCGTTCTCCGGCATTGATCATCTTGATCCAGTGCAGATCAGGCTCCTCCATGGTCTCAAAGTGCGGAATTCGAGCATTGATACGATCAAGGTAGTCTTTGACCGCATCCTCTGGCTTCCAGCTGACATAGTCGGGGGAAGAAATCTTGACGCTCCTCACATTTTCCTCAATGATTCGTTCGTCTGTGCATGATGATTCTATGAACAAGGTCTGAATTTGGTGTTTTGCGAATTCTTTAGCTAATGACTTGCGCCCGGCGGACAGTGGGTTCACGGCGTCGTAGATGGCAACTTGGCCATTCTCGTGATCCAAGAAATTGTAGATGTCTTCCCGGCACCGTTTTAGAATCTTGTTCCTCAGAAGTACCGATGAGGGGGATGCATTGACATGAAAGTAGTCGTCGGGCACGTCCTTTCCCTCTGGAAGCGTGGCTCTGCGATAGTCGCCCAAATGGAAAACGTGAGTCTTGACTCCTAGCCATCGCAGATATCGTGCTACAGCGACTGAGATGTGAGTCTTTCCCCTCGCTGGCAGGCCAACAGTTGCGATGACGATACGGCCAGAGTGAAACAGTCGCCCGGACTCGGTGCTGTAAAGCTGAGCGGGTGCAAGCTCTTCGGTGGTGGGCAGGTCGTGTATAGCATCGATATACGTGCTTGACCTCCGTCGATATCGTGGTGAGTTTGCTGCCGCTTCGGCGGTTCTACGGGCGTGAGCGATCTTGGGCCTCTCAAGATACGGGTTGGGTCAATCGCGCTGCAAGGTGACTTACAGCAAGGTATCCATAGTTGGGTAGGGCTTTGGGGTGTCTTGAGTTGTAGAAGGTGAACAGGGAGTGCCAAAGGTTTTGGAGCAGTAGCAGTCTATCTCCGTGCAGGTGGTTGATAGGCCTAGGTATCGATCCCGTCTAATTGCCGCAAGTTGGATACAACGTCAGCCGAGACGGATACGGGTTCGAGTATTTAGCTAGGAGCGGAGCGAAGCAATCGCGTTGGAAGACGGCCAGAGTGATGCGCCAATCCTGGTGTCCTTCCTTCAGCCAGTCCCGTGTAGACAAAGATGGAACTTGAAGCAGACGAGGCACGAGACTTTGTTCTCATGATATTCAATCGAAGGCCCACTATTCCTGAACTAAGCGAGCCGACGTTCTACGTAGGTAGAAATTCTTCCAAGCCATCATACAGCCACAGCCAACACCAGCAGCATCCATCGCAAACTTTTGTTTCCCCCTTCCCATCCGACCCTCAGCATCCGGTGCTTCATTGCGGCCAACCTCCCATAGCCTCCGTCCTTCTTCTTCCTCGACGCCCTGTAGTACTTCTCCCACCATGGCCACCGTGACATTCACGGAAAAGGACAGCGATCCCCTCAGCTTCTTCACCGAGAATGCCGTCATCCAGCGGATAGCAAACACATACGTCGGGTTCCAGGAAAGGCGAGAAGCATTGGGTTTATCGAATCCAGGTACCATTGATGGCATTGCGAAGGAAGTCCAGCGCGATGTCTTCCTTAACAACCACAGCTTCTCGGGACTTCGAGCCGATATCACAAAAGCATTCAGCGTTGCGCCCATGTTCCAAATCTCACACTCGTTGTCCATGGGATCTCAAGCGCTGAACCCATATTCATTTGCTGCCCTCTACGGATCTCCCAAAGTTAGTCCCTGAAACGGCCGTCTGATGCAAATTTATCCCCATTAACTGTCAATCAGGTCTTCTGCCAGGCGAACGTCGACAACGATTTTGGTCTCATGGGGCGATTCAACTGGCGATGGACGTCGGCTCTCGTGACAAAAACTAGCGTACAGCTCGCTCCAGGACCAGGCCAAAGCATGTTCTCCATGGAGCAAGATTATACTGGTGCCGATTTCACCGCTAGCGTCAAGGCAATGAACCCATCGATACTGGAGGGTGGTCTTACCGGAATTTTCATTGGCGACTACCTACAATCGATTACGCCAAGATTGGCCCTCGGTTTGAATGCCATGTGGCAGCGAGCAGCCATGAACACGGGCCCGGATACGCTCGTCTCATACGCAGCACGATACAAGGGAGATGATTGGATTGCAAGTGGACAATTAGTAGCCGCGGGTGGATTGCAACTATCCTACTGGCGACGACTCGCTGAGAAGGTTGAGGGAGGCGTGGATGTGAACCTACAAGTTGCGCCTGGAGCTGGCGGAGGAATGATGGGAGGCCCATTGAAGAAGGAGGGTACCACGACTATCGGCGCAAAGTACAGCTTCCGAGCATCTTCCTTCCGAGCTCAATTGGACAGCCAAGGACGTCTAGGATGTCTGTTTGAGAAGCACATTGCACCAGCGGTGTCAGTGACATTCTCAGGCGAAATCGATCACGTCAAGGTAAGATAAGAATGCACGACTACCATGTATGGTGTGGGGCTAACTCTCGTCGCAGAGCACATCGAAGATCGGCCTCGCCATTTCTATCGAAAATGCACCGGAAGAAGTCATGGAGCAACAAGAACAGGCTGCTGGCATGCAACCCCCGCCATTCTGATCGTCTCTCTCGACACTAAACAGCAATCTCCCATCAACTCCACTTCTTCCTCCTGTATTATGATTTTTCCGAGCCCACTGGCCGTTGAATGAGCGTAGGATGACGTCCATCACTTTTCAATAGACTCACTCCGTGCTTCACTATGCCTCGATAGCATCGAGTCCACTGAAATTTCGCTTTCTCACATTTTCCTGGCAAGGCAGCATTTTCTGTGGTGGGTTGTTTAATGTAGTCAACGACGCGCGTGATCCAATCAATCATGGATCTGGTAGATGAGGGACAACATCAAAATATCGCTATCCTTGGGCTGGCGACAAAAGTAGTGCATGTACGGTGTTCAGCGGCGTGTGTATGAATGTATAGGTGGGTGGACCTTTGGATGAGCAGATCTCGTCGATGTAGATATATGTGTGATTGGGGGATGAAGAATCATTTTACGTGCAACGATCTTGTGCTCAAAACCATGTGCCATGGAAGCTCATTTTCCTGCCTTCTTGATCATTTTTGGTGGGAAAAAATACTTACCTTAGGTAGAGCTTCGTCATAGAGCACTAGACCCAATTCGGCAGTCCAAAAAGTTGCAAGCGAACTTCGACTTCGATTCGGCCAAGATCAAGACAATTATTCCGAACCGCATCATCACCACGCTTTCTCCACTACCACTTCAACACCCTGAATCGCAAATATGGTCAAGCTCGAAGAAGTCCCAGATGAAGAAGAGGTTCTAGGCCAAGAAGGCCCCATCGGCGGAGAAGACGACTGGGACACTGATTCCGGTAAATACCTCTCCCTCTCCCTCTCCAACACCTCCCATCCATCACTAATTCCCTCTCCCAACTATAGAATCCGAAGCCTCAGACACCTCTTCCCTAGCCAGCGACGACGATCTCGCTTCCGAAACCCTCTACGATCGCATCATCGCCCTCCAAGATATCCTCCCACCGTCTCAACGCCGCTTCGTTTCTTCAACCGTCAACAATACGACTGCATGGGTGAAAGCTGGCCTCGGAGTTGCGGGGAAGGGATTGTGGATTTTTAGCACTAGTGCGCTCTTAATTGGAATTCCGTGGGCCATGGCGTATCAGGAGGAGGTGCAGATGATCGAGATGGAGAAAGAGATGAGGATGCAGCAGGCTGCCAGTGATGTATGTGCATGACTTTAATTCTCTGTGGCCGAGTTTGGGGATGATGGGAGATGGAAGGAACCGCTTTGGATGATTATGGCTAATTATTTGCAGATGTTGACACCAGGTGCTGCACTACAACAACCTGGACAGGGCGCTGCTCCAGCTCTATAATCAAAGAGTACCGCGATACACGATGCGAACATGCGACGATGGACACAGACATCTTTGGGCGAGGGACGATAATGGATGGGCTTCATGTAAAATTCTTTGGGATACGATTTGGTGGGGCGGTGCACGAAGCATGGGTGGAATCAACGGGGCATTCCGTCGCGAATTGCGGCGTATGTACGAATAGATCTCATCTCTCGAATCGATGATATAGACAATCTCTGGGCGTGGGCGTTTTGCACAACTCGTGGTTTTCTCGAATTATGTTGGCGAGGAAAGAGCATGGAAGCAAACCCCAAAGGCATACTCATACTGCCTTGGAAAGTAGATTCGCGTATAAATCTTCTGACACTCCATAATCTTGCTTACCGACTCGTTATCCGCAGTAATAGCGCAAATACCCCACTCAGTATTCTAGCTCCAAGGCTTTTTTGACAATGAAATGTTACACCTACATCATCTTCGCCACTTTTGTCCTCGCGAAACTCAGATTTGTGGCAATTTGGAGGAAGAAGCCGAAGGATATCAAGAATGACTTGAAGCCGATGAAATATTTGATTTCAAGTCCCACGTTAACGCGTCTTGCAAGTTTCACTCCCACTCCTGAAGACACGACGTTCAAACCAAAGATTTCTACCTCAACTCTGATCACAGCTCATCATGATTGCGACATAGACCTAGTGCTTCGGTGCTTCATGTTCGAGAACAGAGGCTGAAAGACATATCAGATGGGCCCTTCATATGAAGACCATGTTTCTCTTTATAGCAAGGCTTGTCGTGTTTCTTGTGGTTGTGGTATACGCATCAGTCGGGGCCGCGGAAAGGGGCTGTTCTAACATTTGCCTGCTGACGACTACGTCTCGCTTCAGCAAGAAAGCTCCGGTGATAAAAAAGAGCGCTTCATCGTCGAAGATTCTTGGGGTGTTGTGTCACTTCCAATATTTTCCAATACATGTTGAAGTCTAGATGAGTAGTCTCGAAGATACGGCGAGTGTCATTGATGGGCCATGGGTGCTATTTCTCACAGACATGAAAACGAACTTGTAAAATGGCATCCTGAAAGTCGTCGTCCATCAGCTTATTGCCAAAAATGTAGCAAGAATCTAGTAGGATCAGGCGCTCGCCCTCGAGTCTGGTTATCTCGGCCAAAGGCTCACAGAAGATTCGATGAGTGTAAGCCCAATAGAAGTAGATGCGGAATGTGTCTGGAGCATCATCTGGTAGCGGTATCATCTTATCTTCCGCTTTTTTCCAATCTTGACCCAGGCTGCCCCGAAGAATGGTGATTGCTTCCGAATTAGGTCTTCGTGCATGGTGAACTCTTGGTAGGTATCGGTATTGTCTTCGCTACGCTTTGCAACACGGACTACGATGGTGTCGTTTCCAAAACTGCCTGTCCGTCAATACATCGATGTGTGCTTGTTCGGGGAAATGACACTACCTCGGAGGTTGCTCCAAGACTAGAGTCGATTTTGCCGCCATCTTGGAAGACTCTCTAAGCCGATGGGTCAAGGAACATTCATCGAGCGAAAATGGTAAGACATACTGTCAGACAGTCTCGACCCTTCTGTTTAATAGTCAATGGCCACTGGCGGTGATATGAGAATTTGGCTTCTTCAAGCATAACTTGAGTCTTGAAAACAAACATATTCCATTGAGCTTCCCCACCCCATAGTTCATCATCTCGAGTCCACAATTGGGACCAAAAAGCTCACCACACAACCTGGCGGGTGTGTGGCTACGTAAACCACCGGACGGTTTAGCTTCGAATCGAATCGCTCGTTGGTGGCTGGGTGGCTCGTGGTACGTTGGAGGTCTGCGGCGGTCGTGATTCGAACTCGATGGGCCCACTTATCTCCTCCATGATGGTGAATTTGTCCGGACGTAGGACCGACTACGCTGCCTGTTCACATCATAGCATAAGAAGGGGGGATTGTTCTATACATAGGTGAGTGATAGATCTGAGCTACATGACTTACCAAATTGCCAAGATGATAATCGATCGAGGACAGACAATTCGATTCAACTGTCCGTATCTGAGTCAGTTAATAGACTACAATGGTAGTATGTCACTGAGAGGTGATTCCATACACGGCTTCGAACATGGCCACTATTGTCAATCTCCAGGCTGGGAAGAATGAGAGTCATACGTTACATGGTCTGTAATACCTGCAAATCCCGGCCATCGTAAAGATTCCAGTCTTCTTATTTCTTCAAACTGAGCAAGGCCTTTTACAACCGCCCATAGCTTCTTCCACAAGGCATCATCGACGCCACAGTCTACCAGATGAAGTCTTCCGCGGCCATGGGAGATTGTTAGCATGTAACACGGTAAACAATGCACATCAGTATGCATGCAAAGAAACTGTCTTTGTCAACGACCAACATGATATCCTAACATAGATTGGGTATACTTTTCCATAGTCCGCAAAACGCCTGTTTATGCTAGACCATAACGCCATCACCATATCACCAATTTCATAGTCCTCACGCCTCGACAGCGTCCTGCTGCACTTCCAGCTGCGTTGCCTTCTGTGTCTTCTCCGCCTCCTTGGCCTGCCGTTCTTGATACTTCTTCACCCTCTTCTTAAGATCCCCCATACTCTGCTGCATAGGGTTCAACTTCTTATCCCAAAACATACCCTTATAATCATCCCCATACTTATTAATCAGATTTTGCACCCATTCCTCCTCGCCCTTACTCTGGCCCCTCTTCGCCCTCTCAACACCACTAAGCGCATATTCCTCAAGCTGCCTCGTAACTTCCGTCTCTTTTGCACCTCCCCTCCGTTTCGGCACAAAGCCCAAACTATTAAATTTCATCTTTGGCGTGTCTTCCAACTCATTCAGAGGATCGTTGAGCGGATTTGGTGTGTGTTCGTCGTCGAAGACTGAGAGTATGGCTCCGGTTTCTTGATCGCGAGTTATACGGACGGTCTTTGGTTCTATGTCTGCAGGTTGGACGGTAGGTTTTATGGCGAAGGTGTCGTCGGCCATGTCTTGGTCTTCGCCTTCGGAGTCGACATTGAGGGCTGTCTTTTGTTTACCACCGGTGGAAGAGTTCAATTTTGAGGCGAGGCCGAGACGTTTGTAATTTTGTCTGAGGGTGGCACCTTGTGTCCTGGTCATGTCAGAAAGTGGCTAGGAGGTGGATTCGAGGTCGAAAGTACCAGTTTGCGGCGATGATTGGGTTGTGCAGGATCTTCTTCTTTGACTTGGGATTCTGGCGCTTTTTGGGTATTGAAGAGCGATTCTTCTTCTTCTGTAGTTCGCGACCCATCTTGAACTATCGGAGAGAGGGTCGGTAGGGAGGTTGGTTGGTCGTGCGTTGAAGTTTGTATGAAATTTCTCGAGGTCGACGATGGAGACTTGGCGGTCGAAAGATTAGATGGTGATTCAATCTAATCTTTCCCCATGCGCTGTCTTTCGGACATTCACGAGTGCCCGGCCGACACTCCATACACATCACCCACTATGGCAATTCCCTCGAGAAGGACTTGCCTGAAGGCATTGCTCCTTGCCGTCTTTGCCATTCAGATTTATGGCGCGGCAGCTTCGTCAAAGAAGGCCGTAGGTGTAGACAACCTGACCACAGGTGAGATTGAGGAGCAATTACAGGTATGTACGCGACTTTCATATGCTTCAATTGTCCGATGCAGTTCGTTTGTCAAAGGAATTGCTAGCATGGGCAGCCGTATTCACACCAAACTGACCCTGTATAGGACTGCCCTCTCGTCCAATCCTTGAACCAACACAAGCAATCCACAGCCTCGAAAGAGCTGTCCCTAACAGCACGGCTGTTCACTCTCCTCTTTCCCAGCGCCAACCCTGCAATCAACGCTCTTCTCGCAACTCTGTACATCTCCGGCCCACCGAATTTCCTGCTTGCACTCTGCCCTCCCAATGTCGACCCAGCGAGTCTCTCCGTTATGGTCGCCTTCGCCGTGGGAGGCCTCCTCGGCGATACACTTTTCCATTTGTTGCCTGAGATTTTCCTGGGAGAAGAGGAAGCAGGCAAAGCGAAGTTCGTGATGGTGGAGCCAAACAAGAATTTACTCCTTGGTGTAGCCATAATGGTCGGCTTCATGACTTTCGTAGCCATGGACAAAGGATTGCGAATTGCCACTGGCGGAGAGGGCGGTCACGACCATTCTCATTCTCATGTCACTGAACCTACCAAAGCCAGCACCACAGCCTTCGAGAAGACCTCTAGTGTGGTCAAATCCCGAAAGGGGAACCAAAAGTCTACAGATGCGGACATGGAGGTCAAGAAACCGGAAGCCTCAACTTCAGTGAAGTTATCAGCCTACCTGAATCTGATTGCAGATTTCACACACAACATCACGGACGGGTTGGCAATGTCCTCGTCCTTTTACGCCTCCCCCACAGTTGGAGCAACGACAACGATGGCCGTCTTTTTCCACGAAATACCCCACGAAGTCGGCGACTTTGCATTGCTGATCCAATCTGGTTTCACAAAGAAACAAGCTATGTTATCGCAATTCGTGACAGCCGTTGGTGCCTTATTAGGTACTTGCATCGGGATTGCCGTGCAAGAGTACGGAGGATCCGCCAGAGATGCCGTGGAGGGTGTACCGACTGTTGGTTTGTTTGGAACGAGTCTGCAGTGGGGCGATTTACTTTTGCCATTTACCGCTGGCACGTTCTTGTATGTTGGGACCGTTGCTGTCATTCCCGAGATGTTGGCAACTGGACCCAACAAGAGCATGGAATTGAAGAAGATGGTCACGCAGTTTGTAGCTATTGCAGCTGGTGCGGGGATTATGATTGCGTGAGTCCTTTCGTGTAGACTTGTCGGGAATAGTGTTTGCTAACTTCTGATAGAATTTCGTGGTCCTAGATCTAGACTTGGTGAAATTGTTGGCCTTCATATCTTGGACATAGAATATACTTGGGAAGCATTGCATAGCAGGGCTAGCGACTACTGAGTTTCAGCATCCGTGAATCTGTTGAAAAAGCTTTCTCGCGAGACTGAGCACTTTCGTACGGCCCAAACGACCTCGGTTACAATTGCACAATGGATGTTGAATATGAGAAGGTTAATATCTACCTGCTTCTTACCAGCAGCGATCAACAATCAAAAAAGTACCGTGCCATGGTGTGTGAGGCCGACTTCTTGTGAAACAGTCGACACCAAGGTGGCGCGCAGAATATCCCAATGAAGTTGTTGCTTGGTAGGGAAATATGATTGTGAGTGAATTCGGAGACGATGATCATCACTACCAGCTCGCAGTTGTAGCACCGCTATCCCATCCAGCGGCACTACGACAACCAGACATCGGTTTCTTCCGCAGGACGAGTTCGGATTTCGATGAATCTCGACAGCCTGAGCAAACCTCTAGCAGTATCCAGTGATGCATGATTGTCTACTGCCGTCGAACGTCTCTGTCCCAGATGCGTTTCTCTGCATCCTAAAAAAACTTCATGTATCATTGCTTAACCAGGGCCTCAATTTGCCAGATCTGAATTTGCTCAATGCACAAAATAGAGGTTCACTTTTTCATGACTCGATCTTCCTATCAACCATTCACTTACATATTCCAATTTGGCAGCATTCAAGATAGATTGCTCCTCAACAATTGTGTTGCTACCCCAGCACGTCTGACAACCACGACTTGGCTATGCTCGTGATGGAACTTATATCGGCATACGCTTTCAATGATACTATTCACCGTGGCATTGTACTTGTTCACAGAGATGTAGAACATACAGCGAACTTCAACACCAATACAGTCCTCCGTAAATACCTTTCTGAGTCTGTACCAGTTTCGTTCCTCACCAGACTTTCAACTACAACTCTTCAGCCATCTCCTGTCTCTAGACTTTCACCACAAACTGCTACTCAGACAGTCGAAATCACAAAGGCAAGTGATCTCCTTGTACCAACACCTCATAACCTTCTAAGCTCGTCCCTCGAAAACTCGGTGTTCTATCTATTTAATCACTTATACCTTTTTTCTTCTCTCCTATCATCAAATAACTTACATTCAACAGTTCTCAAACCTTCCTGACAACCAAGTCTCACCTCAACTTTGAACTCATAGCTTATTGCCTCGACATTCTCCTCGAACACAGGTACGTCCAGTCCCCGCCAACACAAGGCATAACCTCAATAAAACTCCTGGCCTCTCTCGTCTTCCTACTTCTCATCCTCTAACTACAATCATCAGTTCTTCGTTACCACTTCCAAGACAGCCACTTCTCCAAAACAATAACTCCTTCAAACCCAAACATCAAGCACAACCAGAGCTCATATATTCTTAATGGCTCCAATTATGAACCCTCGCAAGAGCAAGAACCAGAAGAAGAACGAGAAGCGTGCCGCTAAAGCTAAAGCCAAAGCCACTAAGCCCGATACTCAGCACGCTGATCTATTGCTCAAAATCGAAATTCGAAAGATGCTATTCCCGGCCTTGGAAATGGCTACGTCTAAGATTGCCCAGCACGCATACGGCGCTCTCATATTCGACGCTCGAAAGATGTTGTTCCCCGCATGGGATTTGAATAACAATCCGACACCCTCTGTTGCATCGGTACCTGCCTTTGTGACTTCTCCCAGCTCAATCCTAGTCATGACGGCGCCCACACTCGTCGCCGCCGCCGTCGCTAATCCTGTCTCAGACGATGAGGCTTCTCTTGGTTCGGAGAAGAATTCCACAGACTCTGATTCGCCGAGCTCCCAATCGTCCGTCGAAGATATCGAGGATGTCCCTGTGCTGTTGAAGACCGCCGTCTCACCATTGCCAGCGGTCGAGATGGCCACTCCATCGAATGCCGATATTGAGCTAATGTTCGAAGCCTCGGAGCTACGACATCCAATCCTACGACGTCAATTCCTGGCTTCCAAGCGCAAAGTCGTTGAATCTAACACGTCCAAGGTTGAAGCAACCGAGCCACGTCCCTCTTCACGCCGTCAATCCTGGGAAGCCCAGCTCGAGCAGGCGCGTAACCCTAAACAGCTCACCCTAGCGGATGTTTCTCCGGAGCATGCTCCATACCTTCTACCTGGCTGGTCCCGCTGGTCATTGCAAGATGGTGTCTTTAATGCGGCCTTGTTGCCCAAGTTTGCAGACATGCGACCATCGCTGCCGAACCTGGGCACGTCATTCTCTTGCACAGCGGTTGTCTCACGATCAATGATGTCGCCTCCTGTCGTCTTCACACCGCCAGTTGAGGCGCCTGTGGCGACTGCACCAACCAAGACCCAGGCTGATGAAGCTGTCCGTCGGACTAAACTCGTTGATGAGGTCGTTCTTAAGCCTGAAGTCTTGGACGATTATAGCGCGCCAATGGTGCCAATTGACTCCTCCTTCTCCGACACCGAAGATGATACGGAGGAATTTGAGGTTTTCAGTTGCTCACAATCGCTACCAGAAATCGACTCTTCACTCTCTGATAGTGAGGATGATGGTTATTTTCAGGCCATCGTTCCGAAGAAAGCTAAGAAAGTTAAAGTGCAGGCCGATGACACCGCCGTTATGCCCCTGCTCTTGTCGAACGTCGAAGCAGACAACATGGTTCCAGAGGCACCTGAGCCGACATCCTTGGACGAAACCAACGCTGCCATCCCTCGTGAGATTGAGATGAGGGACATTACGATTCTTAGCGCCAAGTGCGCATTTGGTGGAGCGCTATTAATTGCTGGATGTGCCGGTATTGGGGCTTTGGTGGCTAGGATCCTTAGGAAGTAGGGTAGGTTATCAGGAAAGAAGTACGAAGAGAAGATTCGAAAATTCAGGGCTTCGAGGAAGGAGAACAAGGGCTGAAATATGAGAAGGGAAAGAAAATATGATGGGGATGGTGAAACTATGATGGGATAAGGGGATAACTGAAGGAATAGTGGGATGTGGATGAATCTAATCAAGGCCACGGAAGTCTTTTACTTGTCACAATTGTGGGATGATTAACCTCGCTGGAATTGAATACACCATAACATATACTATCCACAGACGGCTGGGTCAATGGGAATGGCGGTTCCATTTGGGAAAAGGTCAAGTACTAGATGCTCGTGATTACATAGCGATGATGATAACCATCATCAAAGACCAACACAGATAAACGACGAATACTTGCATGTCTCGACCTCTCATCTCAACTGCCTGTCGATTTCAAGGTCCACATCTTTGCTCC
The DNA here is from genome assembly GCA_003693225.1 of Venturia aucupariae. Lineage (NCBI taxonomy): Eukaryota > Fungi > Ascomycota > Dothideomycetes > Venturiales > Venturiaceae > Venturia > Venturia aucupariae. The sequence goes on from QWZN01000078.1 coordinate 67,384, forward strand.
CTCCCAAGTACACTTTTCTGTAAATATGGTACAGCCTCATACCCCAGCTTCTTTGCTGTCTCCTTTGGTGGCAGAATAATAAGTGAAAGGCGTATACCTTTCCATGCATCTACTATCTCGCAACGGATGTGACCTCTTCTATCCGAACAAGCCGGAACGATGGATCTTCGTAGATCGGTTTGTAACCCCAAGGCGCTTGATCAGCTGAAATGTACTACAAGAACACCTTTGGGCGCAACATTGATAATGCAAAGAACATTCTGAACATTCTGAACTTGTCCGTTCTTTATCAAAACGGTAGAAGTTTTTCTCCTTCTCGCTCTCGCGAAGAAACCACTCTTGCCATGGTGAGCAAGGCTCCAAGGACATTTTCGATTTATTTGTATTCTTGACAAGCAAGTCACTGGAAGAGATGCTATTGAGTGCTCCTCGCGCTGATACGAAGACGAACCAATCATACCATTTCATAATTCGAAGTATTCGCCATCTCGTCATCTGATCAGGCAATAAATCACCCAAAACTGTTACCCAGATACCATCGTATCAAGCAAAAATGTCCAGGCTCCATCATCACCCCCCCATCGAAACCACGCCAAACTCCAACCCTGAAGCACCGTTCTTTCATACGCATCACCACTCACAATTCACGTCCCACAAGTCAACGGCAAACAGCCTCCTGCACAACAACATTCCTAGCCCCCTGTCTCAACCTCCCCGGCTCCCCACCAGCAACTCTCGGCTTCACAAAGACAAATTTCGTCCTATCCTTCTTATCAGCCGGCACCTCAACGTGCCTCTCCTCCCACACAATCCCTGTATACTCCCGAAACACATTCCTCAACTCCTTGTAGCACTGTTCCCACTCGCTCCCAATTGGACAGAGAACTCGCTCCTCGGCAGCTGCTTTGAACTTGACGTAACGCTGGTGCAGCGCGTAAGTATAGGGTATGCTGTTGGACTGATAGAGACGGAGGATGTAGCGCTCGTTTGTATTATCTGCGAGGTGAATGCGGACGAGAGTTACGTTGTAGCTATAACCCTGGTGATCGGTGTAGAGGTGGTGGTTCTCTGGTTCGGGGATTGTGATGTCAGTCTTGATTACCACTTTCTTGATAACTGGTTCTGGGGGTTTGAAGGATTCAGGAGGTTGAGATTTTGATTTTGTGCTGGACGGATTTGGCGTTCGCGACGATGATTCCGTGTCGGAGTCTAGAGAGTTGTGTAACTCATCGGAATCGTCGTCATTGTCACTGGACTGTTTGGCTTTAGAGGCGCCCACGACGAGACCGTCTCCTTGTTCTGGAGGCTTGTAGTAATTTGAGTAGTCTTCGACTGTCGGCTTTGAGGCGTATTTCTTTGCTTTGTATTCTTCTTCGTGTTTTTGGAGAAGGGCGAGAGATGACTGAACGAAAGTGGGTTTCTTCTGGGACGTACCTGAGTTGATGTCTGTCAGCGCTGCCTCGCAACCAAAATTGAAGCGGCGGACTGCAGGGAAACAGAATTAATATTGATAAGGAAAACCCGACCATGTAGTAACCAAACGAAGATTACATGTTGAGATTGTCGAAGTTGGGAATGATTGACTCACCCTCCTTCTTGAGGGCACTCCTCTCTTCGCCCTTTGCAGCACTCTTGCGTTTCCGGTCGGCCTTGACATGTTTTTTGATCAAGTATGCGCCTTCTCGCTTTCGAGCTTGAGTCATGAGAGAGTCCTCAAGCCAGTCATAAGTGACGATCTTGATCTTCGGGTAACGCTTGGCCGCTCGAACTGCGAATATTTGTTAGAAAATCAATCAAGCAGACCCTCAAGCGAGGTCCACCGTGAGTTCTCAAACAGATGCAAAATGCGAACCCAAACATTGGCCATTTCGACACCGAATACGCCCTTGTAATTGACTCTGAACGTTGATCGGACTCACCCATAGCAGACTGACTCTTCCAATACTCAGTCGAGCAGACCAAATGAGTGACCTCCCCATCTACCTTGGTAATATAGCGACCTCCATTGTTCTCAACCCAGCGCTTGATGGCTTCTGCAGTGCGCTGTTTGCCGAAGTCGCCCGTCGAGGCTATCGTGAAGCCTTTGAAGAGATTCTTCATTGCAAGTGGAGATGTGGAGTGTGTTGTTGTTCGATGGAGTGATTCAGGTGGAAGGATAGCTATTTTTATAAAGATGGCGCTACCTAAGTAAGTGAATGGCTCCTTCCTTGGACGGGTCACCTGCTGCGGTTATCGGGAGTATCAGATCTGAACCAGCGACGAAATCCCAGACCTCGAGATTTCCTACCTCCCTTACCACATCTCTCACGGAGGTCCCAAGAATCTGCTCACTTCCTCATCAACACCCTAATCCGCCACCGTCAATCTAATACCCATGCTCCATCCCCATCCCACCTTTCAACCTTAGCGAAATGGCCGGGTCATCAAGCAAAAAGCTCACGGATTAGTTACACGAGGCGAGCTATAAGAACCAAGACAGCGATTTCATCCAGACCGTTTTAAATTGGAGCTACACTACCTCAAGTACCTTTCACCGCCGTCACGAAAGCCTTTATCTTGTCCAAATCTTGCTCTCCGTCTGTGCCCTCAACCCCAGTACTTGTATCCACGCCAATGACTTGTTGTCCTGCCTCGCCCAGCTCTTTCAATACGCTTTGGACGTTATACGGATTCAGTCCGCCGGCGAGCAAGACTCTCACCCCAGTATCCTGTGCCAGCACATTTTTGACACCCGACAATTCCAACCGCGCACCTGTTCCTCCAATTCCCGAGTCAAGTAAAGGCAGCGCATGATATCCCCTCGTGCCCATCCCAGGCTCATCAGGGTTGAAAGCTCGAATAACAGGCACCGGAATTAATTTGGCCCACTCTATAGGCTCGGCCCCATGGAGTTGCACAACATCAAGGTCCAGTATTTTTTGTTGTTCCAGCACAAACTCAAGTGGTTGGTTGCGAAACACGCCGACCAACAGAGGATGCTTTCGATTCACTAAAAGCCGTGCCGCATGGTCAAAGTAGTTTGCAGCGATGGAAGAAGACGTGCACTCAGTCTCGAGGGGTTCTGGCTTCTGCGTGTTGTGAACAGCTGCTGAGATTGCGAGAGCGGTTTCGCGGGACACACATCGTTTCCGGCCTGCGACAAGGATGATGCCCACGGCATCGGCACCTGCTTGAATCGCCGTTTTCGCAGCTTGCACGCTTCGCGTGCCGCAGATTTTGACGAATGGTTTCTGGGCCACCGCTAGGGATCTCGGCTTTTGCTCACCGGCCAGTAATTCGTTGATGAATATGGCCGTATCTGATGCTCGCATTAGTGCTTCGCCGACGAGGACCGCGCCGACACCATTTTTGAGGTAAGGCTCGACGTCCTGTGGTCCGGAGATCCCACTCAATGCGCATACCACAGTTCCATCAGGAACAATGCTCATGAGTCTGCTAGTCGTGTCGAGGTCCACCTCGAAGTTGGTCAAATTTCTATTGTTGACACCAATGACCTTCGAGCCCATGTCGATAGCAATCTTCATCTCTTCAACTGTATTGACCTCGACCAACGGTTCCATTCCCAGAGACTGTGAGTAGGCATACAAGCGCTTCAGGGTAGGCTCATCGAGCATCTTGACGATGAGCAGAACTGTATCAGCACCAGCCAGTCGTGCTTCGAGTATCTGATACTCGTCGAAAACGAACTCCTTGCGAAGAACCGCTGGTCGATTGGGCATGCCTTCTAGACTTTGTCGAACCGCTCTCAAATCTTCGATGCTCCCTTTGAACCAGTCGGGCTCTGTCAAGACCGAGATGACACTGGCGCCAGCAAGTGCATACTTCCTGGCCTGGGCAGGTGCACAAGTAGAGATGGAGATGATGCCCTTTGATGGAGATGCGCGTTTGATCTCGGCCATAAGCGAGAGTGGATAGGGGGACTGCTTCAGTCGATCGGGAAAGGATATTTGAGGAGGCGAGATATTTAGTTTATATGCTTCTTGCAGATCATTGGGTCTCTGTGATGGAGTTTGTTTCTGTTTTGCTACCAAGACCTTGCGGCGGTCGAAGATCTTCTCCAGTATGTTCGTTGGCTGGTCTTTGGGTATCCCGTTATGACCATTGACAAGAGGACCTGATCTGGCCTTGCTGAGTCGAGCATTCTCGGCCCAGGTGCCGCCCTGCATCATGAGAAAGTTTCGTAGCATAGGTCGACCTTCAGCCGTGAGAATACTCTCGGGATGGAACTGCACACCTTCGACAACAAACTCTTTATGGCGAACACCCATAATAACGGTCTTGTTCTTGTCAGCACCAGTTGCGGTCCAAGATGAGACCTCTAGGCATTCCGGCAGAGTTTGGTGTGTCCCAGCTAAGGAATGGTATCGTGTCACTGGTAGGTCTTGAGGTAGATTTTCGTATACGCCTTTCCCGTCATGGCCAATATTTGATGTCTTTCCATGCAAGATTTCACCAGTAACGGCCACTGTTCCGCCGAATACGGTGAACATGCATTGCCTAATCTTGGTGAGCACGAATTGCTTGTCCCCGGGTCGAAGGGAAGGCCTACTCTCCAAGACAGACCCCCAGAATTGGGACTTTGCCGGCAAAATGGCGGATAGCATCGCTGCTGATTCCGGCATCGGTATCTGGATGTCCAGGTCCAGGACTTATCACCAATTGAGTTGGGCTTTTCTTGATCAGGTCGTCCAAGGTGATTTCATCGTTTCGGAAGACGGTGACGGTGGCACCCTCTAACACCAAGTATTGATAGACGTTCCAGGTGAAGGAGTCGTAATTGTCAATGAGTATCAGGTTGTTGGCGGTTGCAAGCGGAGGTTGCGGTGATGGTTGATGGGGCGAATGGTCGACCAACTCCTGTCCAGCCATGATGATCGAGTGTCGAATTGAGAAGTCGAGTGGATAGTCAGGTCCCCCTACGCGAATCTATGTCCGCCTGAGTGAATGATTGTACTGGCTGTATCATGATGTGAAGGAGTCAGACACAAAGAAATGTAGAGCCATTGGATATATCCCGGTCCCGGTCCCGGTGGCAGGCACGGACCTTTCGCCAGAAACATTCGGATCGCGTCCAACACCTCCAGGCGCGAAACACTCGGTCGCTGTGCGAGACTAAATACCTTCTGATTCCCCCAATGGACTGATCCTCTCGCCAGCTGGCAACAATGCCTCACATGGAAGACCAGCAATACTTCCCTCCACTTGAGCGCTGTCTCAAGGGCGACCACTTGTTACTGTACGTGCCATAGCCTTCAATTCCTACATCTACAACAGAAACTGATCAATCCAGCTCATGGCAGGAAGCCTACACATCTCTATGTCACCCTCGCAATGCGTCCGCTCCCGGCCTCCAAAGCTTCCTCGCAGAATCGACCACTCAGGACATACTCAAGAAACCCTTCGCTCCCTTTCAACCCAAGCAAAGTCCAGACAACGGTCAGCCGGATTCAGACTTTGCTGCCCGTACTGCCGCCATACACGTAACTCCGGACGAAAACGGACCCTACGATATCAAGCAAATCAAAACAGATGCTTTATCGCTGGCCCAGACACTCAACATTGACAAAGTTGCTGCCCTCAGGATTGTGGTTTTGGAGTGGCAGAGGCAGCCGACTACTCGGATGCTGTGTAGACCGCTGAATGAGGAGGATCACCAGTCTCCCGACGACTTACTGGACATATCCATTTTTGCCCCCAAATCCTCGACCTCGATTGCGCCCACTGAGCCCGGAGAAGAAGCTGCGAAAACCTTTGACTCAACCTACAGCAGACAATTGAGGCATGTTAAGCTCGCCGTCACAGAGGCTTCCTACGTTCTGGCCGTAAGCGAGCTCAAGATACGACAGTATGCTGTATCAAGTGCGGAGAAGGAGCAGACTATCGGTGAAGTAGGGAAGATCCTTTTGGAGGCAGCGACTCCCCTCGGAGATGCGTCGCAAACAATCATCAATGCTGTAGGCGGCTTTAGCAGGTGCTTGGATACACTGGGTATGAACGGAGAACATCCGACGGACAAGAACAAGAACCTGGAAAAATATTGGGAGGAACTGGAGCCATCCTGGTACAGGACGCACATGATGCGTATGTTGAGCTATCTACAATACATCTTCACTGTTGCGGACAATAGCTCGTTTATACCGACCTCCGAAGCGGTGCTGGCGTACTTCGAGCTCATGAAAAAGCATGGTTTCTTCATGAATATTGATGACATGGTAAGGACATCAAGTGCTAAGCATACACTGGTCAGTACAGTACTAATTACGGCAGAAAATGCCCGGCTTGGCCGGACTCGCGAGGAAGCTCCAAAATCTGGTGCAGCTTGCGTCTCTTGCCCTTCTCCGATTGGACATGGCCCTGGAATCTATGGATAGTGTGCCAGGAGGAGTCGCATACCCCAGCCTTGCTCCTCCAGCCTCGCATCAAGACTACCTCCTCGACACTGGGTGCATTCGCAGGCTCCATGCAATCTTTGAAGAGACTGCCTCGGAAGGAATACACACCGCTGCTCTGCCTATGCTGGCATGGGGCTGCATATACTTGGGCCTTCGAGAAGAGGTAGCAGAGTCTTCAAGACGTGGATCCACAGACTCGAATATCTCAGGTGCAGCGCCATCACCTTTGCAGCCATCTCAAGATAAGCGACGAGAAGCATTCCGACAGGCTCTTCGAGCTATCCGCCAGGATTCTGGACATCCTTCCCAAGAGCTGGAACAGGTCAATCCGGAGCAGGGCGATAGCTTTGAGCGGATTGGAACGTGCAGCATAGTGCAGTTTCAGGTCTTTGCACAAATCACGGGCATTGCCTCGTCGTTCAGAAGCGATTTTGGCGCGGGCATCAATGAGACCTTTGACATCAATTGCCGCGGAACGCTTCTCACCCTGATCACCGCTGGAGCCTCGCTGGTCATGTATGGCGAGCAAACACTCAATGCCGTTCTTGCTGTTATTGGTGGTGACAGACCTTACTGGGAACTTGCAGATCGTGATGTAGGCCAGTTCGATCCCGTTGCACAGACTTTTCTTGAGAATCCTGCTATGATGCATCGATTTCTTGGAGAGAGTCTTGGAAGATATCCAGAAGAAGCTACGCCATACTACAGAACTTTGAGGACGTTATTTTTAAACAGCAAGCTCAATGACCCGGCAGATGCTCAGCTATGGCAAGCTCTTGTTTCTGCAGAGACATTCACGCGACGATTACCGCAAGGTTTTGGCATGTACGACGAAGCAGTTGATGTGGTAACTGGGATTGAAGAGTTGCTTGCTCAGCGTCTGCTTGGGGACTTGCCATACTTTGTCTCGAAAAATCCGGATCTTCCAAGGCAACGACTAGCCATCACGAACGGCACGTCGCAAGCTCGCAGCTCTTACGGTAACAATTGCGTTCCTGCGCAGACGATTGGCATCCCAGCAGACGAATCCGAGAGGCCGATTGTAATGGCGTGGAATCACCGTTTCAGCCCGCTATATTACATGACTGGATGTTTGTATACAGCGCTCGCTGGCAACGACTGGGTAGACACGTCAACAGGCTGCGGGGTGCCTCTCGAGGATGTCTCTGAAATCATCAGTCTTCTCAGTGTCGTCATCATGGCCAACGAGAAATCTGGGAAAGATGAGAATGAATCACATCAGTCTCTCGTTGATTTACTTGACACGACTTTCGTTGAAGCAGACCCTCGATTGACGCTTCTTGCTATTGTTGCTGAGATTTTCGAGACACAGCTACAGAATCAGCAAGTCAAGCCCAGGAATGCTGTTTCGATGGATCTGCTGATACAATGCGTCCGCTTCTTTCATGCCGTGGCAGTTTGTTTGCCTAGTCGCATCTGGCCGATACTCAGCCGGAGCAAACTTCTGGAGCTTGATGGTAATGGAGGTAGTCTTGCTGCCATCACTACTTCGGTGGAGATGATCGATGGACAGTACGATTTCCTGATTGGCTGCATACGACTGTTCGATGCACTCGTCGATGCTTCATTAAGACCAGGCCGAGAAGAATCTCAAGGCTCAAGCAAGGCTCTCAGCAGACTCAACCCTAATGCCGCCACCTATCATGGTAGCGAATCTTTGCCAGAACGGATGGCCAGCATAGTCTTGACCAGCTTTTCGAAAACAATGGTGTCGGTGTACCGAAACTCGCGGTCTTGGAGATACGTTTCTGCCTCAGACAGGTCACTGATCAGCACTAGCCTGTCACATATCTTCGATCGCATCTTACACTACGCACTCGGCATTGACGATGAGGCCAATTTACATTCGAAAGCTGTCACATCCATTCTAGCGGATTCTGCTATCTACTTTGGCGAGAATCTGCTCTCCACATCGCCATCTCATCAGCTCTCCGAGACGCTCATTGATATGTTAGTTGATGGTCTAGCAGACATCACGCAACAACAATTTCTTGAGGCCGAGCTGTGGCCTATCAAGCAAGTCGAATCCGCACTCAGACTTTGTATCACAGCACTGCAAATTGGCGTGTCTCGTGATGTGTCCAATTCCTGCTTGGAGCAAGCGCTTCTCAAGGCTGCGCCCATTCTTGCCCGTCTCTATGCAGCTCACGATGGAATCAGGGCTTCGGTCGCCACGCTTCTCAGGAACATGGTCACACTCGCAGCTAGAAGCCAGTCGGAACCTGCTGCTCTACTGGGCTACATGGGTCCCTCAACAGCACATGATTTCCTGGCCGTTCTAGGAAGTCTGAATCGTCCCATAGAAAACGCCGCCACTGAGATTGCGATCTGGAAGATGCTGTCTGCCGTGGTGAGCTCGCGACAACAGCGCTTTGCCATATCACTTCTCACCAACACTCCCCAAACTCAACGCCCCAAAAAGACTGCCAACAAGGACGCCAAGAAGAGCCGTTCAAAACCTATCTTTTCTTATGCGCTCAATGAGCTTTCGAGCATTAGCGCCATTCCTAGAAGGGCAACTACCGCCCTAACACGTGCTTTGGCTATGCTTCAATTCGTCGCGTTGTGCCAGAATCATTGGGGCTGGGCAGTGGGAGAGATAAGGACACACCCTAGTTTCATTGCTGGTCTCACAAGCTACGCCCGACGTTTGCATAGAGAAGACAAAGACACTCCAGAAGACATGTGCATGGAAACGACGATCGCGACTTCGATTGCTGAAGTGCTAGCAATGTACCTGCATGCAGCTGCCCAGATTGGAGACGATGATGCTGTCCAAAAGGTCGCGCCTCATCTGCAATACTTTAGGAAGTACGGTGTTGCATCTCCAGTCTACGCCAAGCTCCATGTAACGATGAGAGAAATTCTGGCACTTCAACATGGTGGCGTTTTGCCGGAAAGCTTCAAGCACACGGGAGTGTTTGAGACTGAGCTGGGTGACAACTACTTCTACGATGTTGCATTTGCTCATAAAGTGCTAGGCATGCGTAAGAGGACGCCCGCAGCAAGAGTGAATAGCGCTCGAGAAGAATTCCAGAGGGCGAATCTGAATCTCTCCAATGTAGAGGCGCAAATCAAGCTTCTGAAGCAGTGGAAGCTACTAGTTATCCAGCTGAGCAAGGCGACGGCTGGAAGCAACGAGCTGACAGAACTTCTCATTGAGGTGGTAAAAAAATGTCTGGAGCAAAACGCCGAATCAGACCTCCCTGAACGAGTTTTCCGCCGCTTGCGCCATCACCGTACCGACCTCATTATGGTACTCCTGCAAAGACTAGTCTCCTTGGACATCAAAGACGCCGAACTCGTTGTGGAACTCAGAGCTCTCTTCCCAGCAGCCTGGGAAACAACTAGAAATCACATTGGTGATGACAAGTTCGATTTCGCTTACACGACCACCGAGGCAACCGACACCAGCCCAGCTTTCACAATTGAAGACGTAGAGTACTACCGATCACTTCTCCAGATCATTTTCCTCACGCTGCAACCTCTTCGAAAGCGATCACACACATCAACTTCGCATCATGGGCAAAACGGTCGATCAGATGTACATGCGCCAAAGGAGGCGCAGCAGCTGATCCAAGTTGTTCTCCATGTTATAGCCAAAGGGTTTCGCTCGCTCTCGTCTATTCTCCATGAAAATGCCGAGGCTTGTATGCCGCATGACCTCGTTCTCCTTACCGCATTGCTGCAGACTATTCTCGACATCCCTGGTGTTGAGCTACTACACTCGCAAATTCAACTAGTCTTCGCCAACAACAATATCACCGGCTATACGACCAGTCTTTTCAGTTGGTCTGATAAACTTGTCGTTGACGGGGATCCAGTGTTTGGCGAGCTGGCCATCCTTTTCCTACTTGAAATGTCCTCTGTGCCTTTGATCGCGGAGAGTATGGCCGTAGAGGGTGTGCTCTCCCAACTGACCAGCGCGAGGATCATGGGATTCTTCCAGCGGACGAGGGGAATGGGACCATTTGATGAACCAGCGAGGTTACACTCGATTTGGACACGCGGTATTCTGCCCTTGTGTCTCAATCTTCTCGATGCAGTCGGTGCACCCCTTGCCGCCGAAGTGGTCTCCTTCTTGAACCACTTCCCTCATCAAGTCTCCCGTCTTGGCACAGATGTTGGAAATCGAAATAGCCCCGTCGGTACCAAGCCGACCGATTCGCACATCACATTGAGTATTGCCTCGGAAGTCCATTCGCTATCGCTTATATCATTGGTCATTTCGAGATATGCGGCCGCGGGTCCAAGTACGGGGACGTTGATGATTGATGTTCCATTGTTGCAATGGGATAAAGCGGGTGTCAAGGAGGATGTCGAAGACTGGGTTAGGGAGAGAAACAGTCTGGGTGGATTCGTTTTGCCCGGGAATGAGAGAGAGGCTGTGTTGAGTCAGAAGGGGTTGCTGGAGGAGAGGGTATGGGTTGAATTGAAGGCAGCGGCTGAGTGTTTGGGTGCAGAGGGGGCGTAAAGTGTGGGGTGAAGCGGCGAAGTGGGTGGACGCAGGCTGAGATGATTAATTGGCAATTGGATGTGAGAGCGCAAGCGCAAGCGCGTTTGGAAATAAACGTTGTGTAGGAATATACTCGTAATGGTATTGCGCTTCGTCTCTGCAGTGACTGTGTTGGCGGTAGGATGATTGAGGCTCTGCTCTTTGACACAGGCGAACAGCAGAGCCTCAATGAGAACCTGAGGCTGATGTTGACTGGGTGCCTCAGGTGCCTCCAATCGAAGGGCGACTTGGGCGACTCGGGCGAGTCCGCAGCACGACTAACGCCAACCGGTCAAGATGCGGCTCTTTGTGAGTTCGCACAGGGCAATCTGCGGCCCAGGCACTGCCTTGTCGTGTCCTCAGGCTCTCAGGCCCAGGCTCGATTCGGTGCAGCACAGCACACCTACCTAGCTGCACCTGCAACCACGCCCTACCTCCCTACCTCCCTACCTTCCAAGCCTACCTACGCCTTGGAACACGGCGCAAGGCCATGGAACCAATGCTTCACCAGAGCCCAATCAACGGCTCCATGATTTTCATCACTGTCCCAACGGCCAACGCCGTTGGCGGCCGCTCAAGCCAGCGTGTCTTGCCCCGCCGAATTTGACCCTTTGGATCCATGAGGCTCTTCGACTCAGCTTGGACACTATAAGAATAAGAGCGTCCCCTTTGTGCCAATGCTTACGCAAGAGCCAATCCAATTCGTGGTCCATGAACCTCGACAAGCTGCCTTACGATGTTCTCTTCGGCATCTCGCTGTTTCTAGACATCGAGGAAGTCGTTCATCTGGGCAACACGAGTCCTCATCTACGAATCTTGCTCGAGGAAGAAACTCTGTGCCACCGCCTGGTAGAGGTGAGCTTCCGTCACCTTGGCACCGACATCCTCCAAGGATACTGACAGCCACCCGTTTAGCATTGTGCAGGTCACACTTTGGAGGCCGAGCTTGCACAGGCGGGAGAGACCACCTACGGGCAGGCCATTCGCCGGATTTACAAGAGAAGACAGGCACTCGCATCAGGATCCCCAGTGTCAGCCTCTGTGATTGGCACGGGCACCCATCTTATCTGCAACCAGGGAATCGCCTGTTGGATCGACCAACAGAGCATCCAAGTTCGAGATTTGCAACGGCATGGTAGTCCACAAAGTCTCAGCATCAAGTTCATTGTTCGATACCTTCCACGTGGCCGCAGAGACTGCTTGGCGCTTCGACTGCTTCATTACGCCGATGGGGTCCTTTCCCTACTATGCGAAGACAATGTCTCAGATACCGCGTATCTGTTGGCCATCGAGGTGAATCCTGGAAGCATTCCAAAGCATTTGATGGAGCCAAGGATCATCGAGAACACCAATCGCATTTTCGTTCGTGGCACTAAAGATGTGTTATTCTACGGAGTCCATTCCACGCATGGGGCAACTCACGGCTACAACGAGTGGGTAATCCAGGGTGTTTCTTTATGCGGGAAAGTGTTCCGAAAGCGCTGCAGAACTCAAAATTGCGAGATCAAGTCTACTGACAGCGAACCTGTTCAATTGAAAGACTTCCCCGGATCCGACATTGGCACAACACTGGCGTTTAAAATTCACCGCGGCCACTTCTATGCACTCTCAAATTGTTCTCAATTTGATGTTGTCGAGGTCGACTGGACTTCATTTTACCACTGCATCAAATTTCCCATTCACGACCCCCGGGACAAAACCTGTGTGGTCAATCGTAGAATATATCGCCGACAGCATGCAGAAGGCCCAATTAATGACAGCTGGAATGGACTGGACTTGCAAGTTGACGAGCGCACCAATGACTTGATGATTGTGGAGGCTCGGACTGAATGGCCTATTGGAGGCAGCTCACATGAACGCACATTCTACGCGGAACGCCTATCTTTTCCAGAGCCTGGCAAGGAAGCGGCGCAAGAGAATGCGCCGCCAGGGGACATTTTTTCGAACATTAAGTCTGACGACGCAAATTGGAGTCCGGATCAGGTCCGAGAGCCATGGCAGAATCATCCTGAGGGTGCAAATGCACACGCAAACCTTGCTCGGGGCCTCCCATCGGCAGAAACATACATCCTAGCGAGGACTAAATTTCAGTGGTACAATTTCACCGCCCGAACCTTTGTGGACATTGTGGAAGAGGGCTGTAATTGTTGCGAAAATGGCAGATTCTGTCTGCGTTTACGAATTGGATCTCGAAAGCCAGGTTCTCGCCAAAGGACACCACGACTTCCAGTCGCTTACGCACCACCGTCTTCTTGCCCGTCGCCACTCCCGCCCCCCCTTCTGACAGAAAGATCCAGACAGTACATCTACACTCCAATCTCTACATGGCCACGGAAGAATGATTGCAGTCGAAAGGCTAAGAATGCTCATGAGATAATGAACCTCGATTGCGATGTTTCCACTGACTTTGGTGTCAATTTCCAGGGCTTCGCTGATGAGCGCAGTATTGTGTATCTTATACGCCCATCATGCGCGGATGGAGATACTCATGGCAAGGTTGTTTGTATCTCCTTCGACGAAAATGCTTCTGTTCCACACTGGCACGCACCAACGGCCGGGAAGATTACCAAGCCTGTGGCTGACAAGGATAAAGGGAAGCAAATCGTTAAATCTGAGGACTTTCAGACCCCAGAAGCAAAGCCGACTGCTTATGTAACGATTTGGGAAGATGACATTCCTGATTCGCATGAGTTGGACTTGGATCAGATCTGGGACGAGTGGACTTCGAAGCCTGCAAAGAGCCGTGTCGCATGACATCTATTGAGGAGAAGAGTCACAAGTGGATCGCGGCTATCATTTCACAAAAACAACAAGCATCATAGCGGTAATACCGCTTGCGCTTTCGGATAATCAGAAACTATCAGAGCAAAGCGATTTCAGTGTCCGTAAACCTCGAAGTGATACCAAGCGCGTGCCCTTGTAGTCATTTTCCCAAAGGGGGATTGTCGAGCACGTACGTTGCAAGAATTGAATCTGGAGGTGCTCCAGTGGTCTTAAGGCTGCCTCTGGAGCGAGCCAGATTCGTGGTCCTCATTACTCTCCCAAGAGCACCGACCAAATGCCCGCGGTATGCGCTCAAGTCTCGAATTTGGACGAGGCTTGCGCAACTATGAGAATCCCCTTCACCAAACGAGGATGATCATTATCGTAGCATCAGCGACTGTCCTCTACATTTATTCTCTTAGCGTAATTCACAGGTAAGGAGACTGGAAACACCACGGCGGAGCTGCTGGCCCACATTTCTTTGCCATCTCATTTCCTCGAATTCCCGCCAGCCCGCGGTGGTTTTCATCATCGCTTTTTGGGTTGTGATATTGACCTTGCGCAATGTCGTGGCCTCTTTATAGGTCATCTTCTATAGGCCCGGTACTTTCATGTGCCTCACGAACCTGAAAACTACCTCCTCGATTAGCCGGTCATGCGTTCACTTGGTTGTTGTCTCTGAATAATCAAAATTAATGTGGGAAACGCTGATACATGGAGCCTGTAAATATTTGACTCCATATTTGCATCCCGAAAACACAAAGCAGCGATCTGGAGAAGCTATCTTATATGCCCCGGCGGTTCGGCCGAGACCCCTTCTCTGGGAACAAAAGACGATTTAGGAATCGACCTATGCATAACTGATCGGCATGTTAAACATACAGAATCCTCAGCACCACTAGAGCTTCATCGTTGTCGTCCAGTTTGCAACTCGGAAAAGAAAAAAGAATTGAAGGCACGAAACGAAGGAATTCGAATTCATGGGGGCACCGCAGATCTCGAAGATGATTGAAGATCGCAGCAAACAGTCCTACGCATACTATATCGCTTGTCGCATTGGCTTTACTTGGAAAGATAATGAACGTCATGGAGTTGAGTGTGTACATCGCTTTCTTACAATCGATTCCGTCAAGTAGGGATAGGGATATTTCAAGTCTTTGAGAAGCGAATTCTCCCCGAAATCCTCTGATAAGTAGCTACTATGTGAGTGAGAGGAAAGGTCAGAGTCAAGGTAAAAGTTACTCAATATCCGAGAGTTCTTAGGCCTTGACCAGACAGATCGACATGTAGCGCAGTTATATATGCTAAAATGAAGAGAGGCAGTCTAAAAGAACTAATCATATTACCTTTCGTATAACCACTACCTAAATGAAGGAGGACAGCCGTTAGTAGGGCGAGCCTTAACTGCCTTAGCTACGTTTAATCTCAACTTGACTTTTTCAGACCCGTCCTCGTTCCATCATCAAAATTTAATAACGTGATCTTAGTATCCATCCGGTGACATAGTCGCCGATGGACCTCGACGACTGGAGACCTTGATTCTGAGTCCTGGTCGGAGAAGTGACCCTTAACAAAGTGCGTAAGGGCAATGAAAAAGTTGTCAAGGCTTATAGACAAAGTGCTCGGTCATGGAAGATGTCAGTTTCTAGACGTCTTGTCGCTGAGGACGTGGGCGGAGGTGGCTGGGTTATGGTTTATAGGAGTTGCTTCTGCACCGTGGCCGTGGCTGTTGAAGGAAGATGGGTGCTTCTGATGCAGGAATTGCCGATACAATTTTCAAACCCAGCAATCAAGTCATGGCGATGCAAATGGAAGAAATTGAAGCTCGATCGAGATAAATTACCGCGCCGGGCGAAGCGTTCCCAGCACCGTTCTCGTACCCCTGAAGTACAAAACCTAATCACCACATGGACCATGTCTCTTCCACTTTCTTCCGGGCGCGCAAGCCTCTGGAGGGGGACCATCTGTCTTTTTTTCAGTTTCAGTCTTCGAGGAAGGCCTAGGGGTGAACTCACTTGGAGGAAGATCAGCAGGAGGATCAGGGGGAGGACCAAGAGGACCGGCTGGATGTCAAGTCAGTACGGGTTACTTCTAGGTCAATTGTGCAACGTAGGAGCTGGAAATACGCTGGCGCTACGTATCGCTTTCCTGCGCCAGTGCAGCTTCAATTAGGTGCTGGCGCAGCGCAGGATATCAATCGCTCGCACAGGACATAATCACTGTCGCAGAACATCGCTGGCGCAGGAATCGCTGAGATCAAAGAAAACTCACCAGGGGGAGGACCAGAAGGAGGTCCAGAAAGAGACTCAGGGGGAGGACCAGAAAGAGGCCCAGAAAGAGACTCGGGAGGAGGACCAGAAGGGAGACCACCACCAAAGGAATCCAAACCTGGAATGCCCTTTGGTAGACCACCACCTAGTGAATCGAGACTTGGAAAACCCTTTGGTAGACCGCTAGCTCCTCCTCCTAAGCCGGAGAGTCCGCCGCCCGGGAAACCTGTACAGTGTTAGTCTAGTGTCTATGTTTAGAGACGGAGTGGGCCTTTTTCACCTTTACTCTTAGGTGAACCTCCTGCCTTTGGTGGCTTGTTTCCTGAGTTGTGTGGCTTGTTTCCAGAGGGTTTTTCTATTGGCGGTTTGTTACCAGATGGTTTAGGCTTGGGTTGCTTATTTGTGCTTGATTTGGAGGGGCCGGGGGCTGGTTTTCCCTTGGATTTTTTGTCGTCCTTTTTATCATCTTCGTCGCCTGGGCCGTGGTCGGTCGCATCGGTGCTATCAACTGAGTTCACGGATTCGATGGAGTCTGTGGACTCGACGGATTGGAGAGTGGATTCAACAGCGACCTCTCGCGCATTCAGGACGGCACTCAAGCTGTGGGAAGCGAGTGAAAGGTTTGCTAGACCGTCGGTTCCAGCCGATGGGACTGGTGCTGCAAGTCCACCGCTGAGTAGCGCAGCTACTAAAACGGCACGGAATGCCATTGATGAAAATATAGGAGTGACAACAACGAGAACAACTTGAGCCAACCGCCTAACATTGTCCCTGATACTCTTGGTACTTAAAGGGATCAGCCTCTGCGGAGGTGTATCGAGCAATTCGCACTCAACTGTCGTTACAGTCTAGCTCCCGCAGAAGTCCAGACACGACATTGGTGCAAATGATTCCACAATCTAAACATGCTCAGCCAATATGGTTGTTGGGGAAGGCTCTATTTGAGCGATGGATTCCTGGCGATGATATTGTTCCGTATTGATTATTGTGCTTTCGAGGATAATGAGGACATGCGCAAGTCGCCCTCGAGTGGTTTCTCAAGCTTGAAAGGAAATTGGCAACTTCGCTGAGACGTCGATAGGACGTCGATAGGACGTCGATAGGACTTCGAAAGGACTTCGATAGGACTTCGATAGGACTTCGATAGGACCCGCGTTAACTCGCCGCTGTCCCACCGATGTCTGGGTTTCGTCCCACCGATGTCTGGGTTTCGTCCTCCCACCTTAATTATAGTAGGAAAAAGATCTACCTTTCAAGCGAATACAGTTAGCGTAGGAGCGATATAAGAAGAGGAGGGTAAATCAGAGGTCGAACCACGTAGGGGGGCATCGACTTGACCCTAAGTTTCTTAGACGGTAATATTATTTCCGAGTATAGATTACAGTGACGTGGGCCGTCCTATCGAAGTCCTTTCGACGTCCTATCGAAGTCCTATCGACGTCTCAGCGAAGTTGCTAATTTCCTTTCAAATTCCTGGGCGCTCGAGAAACCACTCGAGGGCGACTTGCGCATGTCCTCATTATCCTCGAAAGCACAATACCCGGAGCAGACTTTTGATTGACAAGCGCAAAGGCTCCCGTTCGTATGGGCGGAGAACCCTGGAAGCCGAGGAAGGCAATATACTCAGAGTTTATACCATAGCAATCATAACCAGTCCCATTACTCGATGGCTGATGTCTACTATGTATTTGTCGCGTGATACTGAATTGCTAGAGGTGGAAATCGAGCGCAAATAAGCTCAAGGTTCGAGCTTGATCGTGTCAATGTCCATGGATTTAAGCAATGAGAGCGGAGGCATTGTCCGATACCGAATGGAGGGAAGCAATATTTATCCAAAGTTAGAGTGAGTACTGAGAAGAAAGATCCTGAGGTTGACGCGCGTCATCTTGTGGCCTCGGGCACCAGTTTCCTGCTCTTTGATCCTCCAAATCTTGGAAGACGTTTAGACGAATCACCCTCCCGCTCGATGTTTGGACCAAGCTTTTTGGGATCCTTCAACATGGATGCACGAGTCCAAAGTGTCCATGTCAAAAGAATCAAGCCTTCTCCTACACTTCTCTGTCGGTTCCCTGGGTAGAGGGCGGCCAGCTCTGGTCATAACAGAGCTCACTGTCAAGGCTCGGCATCAACTTAGTCCCCTTTGAGGTCTAGCACGATGATAGGACCCGTGGCGAGATTTCAAGAAACCAGCCTGATGAACTGATATCAGATAACATGAAAGGAAACCCAGCTCTAACATTACCGTAATAGGAACTAGTTTTGAAATCCAGTCTAGCACCTACTTCCATCTCTGTCAGATCACATCTCACCATCCTCGTTGTCGAAATCTTCATTGACAGTAGTTGGGATTTACCTTCCGTTTCTGGGATCCTCCAATCCCGGATCGATGTGGCCAATTCAAGTTGTTTTCAATTCACTTCCAAGCTCCGTATTCGAGATTTCTTACTTCTGCCCGCATGGCAGCAATATATCGTTCCAATCTGCCATATCACAATTTCTTTCAGCAACAATCACCGCTTGATCTCTCCGTCAACCGCGGCTACTCAAGTCTCCACCTGCTTCCTAAAAGCCCGAACGCTCTTGGACGCCGCGATAGCTTTCTGGCTGTCAGCACCTAGACAAGTTGTGAAGACATCAAAAGCCTGTGTAGCAGCTTTATGCGCAAACTTGAAGTCCGGTGGATTATTGTTTGCGACCAGGCGTGCGATTGAGAGGTAGCTGGGCTATATTAGCACACTCAAGCATTGTAAGTGAGGATAGACTTCATACTTGTCACCCAGACACGGCCCACTCAATCCCTCCTCCCTCATCACCACAGCAATCTCAACCTTGCCCCTCAACATCTCCTCAAAGGTCCCGGGATAGCTCCCCCGTTCCTCCAATTCAGCAAGCCTGAACCTCCTCTCCCGACTCTTCGCCCCGAAACTCTCCTCATCATCCAGATCAACACAAGCAAGACACCCACAGACAAACCCATAATGCTGCAACTCCCACCTGCGCTGTGAAGGTTCGCAGAACGGATCAACGTAGGATAAAGTGATTTCTTCGCCGGTCTCGATGGCGCGCGAGGCGTAGATGCGTTCTTCGTTCTTGATGGAATTCCAGGAGAAGAAGGCGTTGGGGATGCAGGAGTGGTTGAAGCGGGAGGCAAATTCGAAGATGGCGGCGCCAGCTTGGCACTCCATGGCGTTGGTCATAAAGATGCTCAGGGCTGTTGGTGAGGATCCGGTTCGGGCTTCGTGTTGTTGGCGGATTCGAGATTTCTCGTGGTCGGGGACGTCGGGATGAATTCGGGTTGGGTATCTGCAGTGGTGCAAATCAGCCAGAAGTTATGCACTTGAAAGCGATTATCAAGATTTACCGCCGATCGTGGATGGGAAAAGCACATGAAATGACCAACGTCGATCTCGTAAACGCAGAGCCGAATCAAAACACGCACCTGCTTCTATCCTGCCCATGAGCAGACGCCAAATTCCAATATACCTTCTTCTCCTCCGCAGCCAATTTGTCAACAGCCTCCTCAACATGCTCCGTCATATAGCGGGCCTGGGTGACCCGCATCAACGGCTTTTCAGCAAGAATCAGTGTCCCACGCGGAATCGATGCTTTGGCGAAGATAGAGATGCCGTTGTCTGGCGTCTGGCGGATCTCGTAGAATGAGTTCGGTGGAGTGGCTGGGACCTTCAGCACGGTGGAGTTATCCTCAGTCTCCTGGATTGTGATGCAACCAAGCTCCTTGCCCAGTCCGTTAATGTCCTCACCCAAGCTCTTTTCTTCCTCATCCAGCTTCTTTTTCTCCAAGAATGCCAAGTTGGCTGGGCTGGGTGGCGTCATCTCATTCTTGATGGCAGTATATGTCGCTGTCGCCATGCCAGCTGGGAGGTTGTCCTGGATGTAATGGTAAGACATAGCGACTCTGAGACCTGTCGATAACCTCTAGCAAGTCGAGGTTAGGATTGGAAATGGTCGAGATTGGTATGATGTTGTTTCGTGAAGTGATTTATTTGCGCCGTGTGAAATGGTAACGATCGAAAGGCTCACAACAGCAGCCCTTACCTTACTGACAGACCGTGCTTACCTGTCCTTGAAGTTGTCAGGAATGGGTGACTTATGGAATATAAGCAGCTTTTCAACAAGTCTTTGGCTTATTTATTCCCAAATCCCCAGAAATCTACCGATCTAGATCCTAGGTTGAGCATTCCGAATGGCTAGCAAAGACTCAATGTGAATCCCCGCAAAAATTCTACTTGGGGTTTGGCTACTTATCTGCATCCCATCCTCACTTACCAGCGTGAGATCAAGTCACCGTGTATTTGTATCATACATTACCAGGCACGCAAATGTTTGCCAGACCAACAGGAAATGGGTATACAGACTGTGCCAACTCCATCTCGCTCCTAAAGCAGTCGCTAATTTCTGAAGCCGATACCATATCAATCATTTCATGCTTTTTCCTCTCCCGTCTCGCCAATATCCATCCCCAGCAACTGCTTCAACTCGTCAATTTCAGCATGATCTCTCGTCGTCCTCATCCGATGCGCCCACTCACACCTCCACTCCTCATCCCCTTCCTCCTTACCACTCTTCACGAACAAAAACTCTCCACCGACCTGTGACCAATCCCCACCTCCCCTTGCCTTCCATCCCGTCTTGATCGTCTGCATCATCCCTCCCCAACTCAATCCCCACATATTTTTGCCCTTTAGATATTCTGGTTCCTTCCCCATCTCCAATGTCCTTCCAAAGCCGAAGACCTTGTACAGAGAGGTTGCTGGGTCGGTGTACAGCGTGTACGGACATGACGTTGTTTTGAGGTATTGAGGTATCAGGGATGCAGCGCCGCAGCCAATGATGGTTAGCTTTGTAGAAGGTGTCAGGGAAGAGAGGGTCGACGAAGGAAGAGACGAGGAGAGGGCGGAGATGTATGTTTGACAGACCTGATTGTCATATGTGTTAGCATTAAATCCAAAGATGTCGCTGGGAGATGATGAGAGCGTGATGGACTGACTCCACAGAACCAATGCCGTATAAAAATGACCAGATTCCTCTCCACTCCTTGGTCACCGTTATGACACAATTCTCCAAAATTGTGTTTGTTGCCATCTTTATCCAGCACATTGAGTTTGAATGCCGTGTTCAATTGTTCTCTCGTGGGAAGATGGTACAGAGTGCTGTCCTCAGCAGAGTCTTGTGGTCCACATGCCGGATTCGGCGTTTCTGTCGTCGCTGGAGTAGTAGCGGACGATGATCTAGATTGTGCAGATTCGTCGGAGGTAATCAGAGGGATTGCTGCCATCTTCGCTGTCGACTGCTTCCTGGTTGATGACTTCTCGGGACCCGGTGGTTGCGTATGGCTTGGGAAGAGATTGTTTCACTGTCTCTGCATATACGTGTAGGCCCGGCAGTCGAGCTTTGTGGGTTGCTTTGTGGTTTGGAAGACTGACTTTGCCCTTTTCTGAAACCTGAGGCTCGGGACTCGACACGTCCACGTCATCTTTCATGCAGGTACTCCACTGCCGGTCGCGATCGCGTAGCGCTTGTGATAAGGTTGGAAGCTTGGATCGCCCTCTGGTTTATGCTCAATCTTTGTTTGCCATTTTCGGAGGAAATGCATTTCCAGTGTATCTGAGCGTGGCGTGGGATTACATTGGCAGCATATTCTTCGTGAATGGAAATTACTAGAACGAGCTTCATGTTGTAGGTATCATCAGAGCATACGAAAAGCTACATCATCCCATCATTTCATTCTCTTCGTCAATCATAAGTCCTGCTCAATACGTCGCAGCTAGCCTCCTCACCAGATACTCTCCACTATTAACAGCCTCATACTTCGGTCTCTCACCCTCTCTGCAAGTACTCGGGATCGTCTCAATCAGTCTATCGAAATTCGGGTTACAGAAGTAGGCTATTGAGTAACGAGGAGGATAAGTCTCCAGACCTTCAAACTCTGGCTTCGGTGGAGGTTCGACTACACGATGTGTCGTCGATTTGATCGTCTCGTTTGACCAGCGAGCGAGCAAATCGCCGGCATTAACCACGATTGTGCCGGGGATAGGCGTTGCATCTACAAAGGTGCCGTTAGGAGACTCAACTTGCAGACCACCGCGGGAGTCTTGGAAGAGAAGAGTTATCGAGCCTGAAGTTGTTAGTCATGTATATGCTACTGCCTTCGCAATAAATTTACCATAATCTGTGTGGCTCCCAGCTCTAACCTGCATCTCATTCTTCCTAAAAACGTCCTTGCTCACACTGGGATAATGTAACAACCGCAACGTATTATCTCCTCGATCGGTGAACCCATCGAACCAGCTCTCTTCAATTCCCAGCCCAAGTGCAAGAGCCCTCATAACACTTCTATGCAAATCCTTGCACTCTTCGAAAAACGCAAGCATAGTCTTCTTGAACACGGCGGCCTCCTCGTCCCCATCGGGCCACATGTTAGGCATTCCCACCTCATCATCCCGTCCGATCTCGAGACTCTCCTTCAGATCGGGCACCGCGGCTCTCAAAGCCTCTACAGCATCCTTGTCAACTAATTGTGTCACTTTCTCTCTTCCATGAGCGGTGTAGCCTCTGTTCGCCTCGGGCGAGTACCAACTCAACGCATCCTTCTGTTCTTGTGGCCGTTCGAAGAAAGAGGCGCTCTTCTGGAATGCGGTTTCAACGGTCGGGTTTAGGATGCCGTGGTTGGAGAGGTATATGAAGCCGGAGGTTTGGAAGGCGTGCAGGATGGCCCGGGCGGTTTGGTTCTTGGAGGTTAGGTCGCCGGAGAGGAAGGTTGAAAAGTCTATGAGCTGATACGAGGTTAGATGTACGCTTTCAAGATGGTAAGAGGCGATGTACTGGAATAGCTAGACCGTCTTTCTCCACTGCCGTCGCCATGGTTGCTTGCGTTTTAGCAGTTTGTGATAGTGGGGGTGAGGCTGAAGGAGTCTCGCGCTCTTTGACTTTGTACCCTCGAGGACGTCACGCTGTTTTGTAAAGGGCGGACATGGCCGGTAACTGGCAACATATACCGCAACGGAGGGATCAGCCGAAAGTGTATGTGTGAGACAGGGTCGACCTTCCCAGATAGGTAATGCTGGTTGCGATAAGGGACTTTGCGGGGACCGCTTCCGTGTACACCTCGTACTGTATATATATGTGGGCCCGGGCAAGATCTTAGACTCGACAAAGAGCTAATACCAGACATCAGAGATACACTCAACTGGAATAAGGTTCCCTTAGCTTTGACCTAATCCCATCAACTCCTTTGGGCCTGAGAAACACATTTTATTTGATTCGGACTGGAACCCATTCTCAAGCCGTCAAGATCATCAGCCAACTGTAAAGAGAGCTTGGATTCGCTCCCGTCAAATACAACTCCAAGCACGTTTACAACCGCCAAAATGCCAACAGTAGATGTTCACACCCACGTCTATCCTCCCACCTACATCTCCCTTCTCCGCTCACGAGCGGCTGCGAGAACAATTCCATACATAGCCACCTATCCCGAAGCACCAGAAAATAGCCGTCTAATCATTCTGCCTGGAGAAGACTCACCGGAAACCCCCTCGACATCCCGCGGCCGCCCAATCGGACCAGAGTACTGGGACATCTCCCAAAAGATCGCCTTCATGGATGCACACAAAATCGATACATCTGTCATCTCTCTTGCAAACCCGTGGCTCGATTTCGTGGAGCCAAGTCTTGCGGCGAAAACGGCGGAGGGTGTTAATGAAGAGATCAACGCGCTTTGCTTAGAGTATCCGGGACGCCTCTACTATTTCGCAACTTTACCGCTATCCGGAACCATTTCTGAGGCTGTGAAAGAGATTGCAAGATTAGGAGAGTCGAGATTTTGTAGAGGTGTCATCCTGAGTACGAATGGGTTGGGAGAAGGTCTTGATGATCTGAAGCTTTCGCCTTTGTACGAAGCTTTGGAGAAGGGTAAACTACCGATATTCTTGCACCCCCATTACGGCCTGCCTTCGTCTGTTTACGGCCCTCGTGCCGGAGATTATGGACACGTTCTGTCTCTTGCTCTCGGGTTTCCACTGGAGACGACGATAGCAATCACCAGAATGTACTTGTCAGGCGTCTTCGACAAATTCTCAGAGCTACAAGTCCTGCTTGCGCATTCTGGAGGCACGCTACCATTTTTGGCAGGAAGGATTGAGAGTTGTGTTGGCCACGATAACCATTTTGCAAAGGAGGGACGAAGAGATCTATGGGATATTCTGAAAACGAATATCTATCTCGATGCTGTTATCTATTCAGAAGTTGGATTGAAGGCAGCAATCGAGGCGAGTGGCGGCGACAGAGTGATGTTCGGTATGGTGTTTCCTCTTCTGATGCGTATGAAAGGCTCGCTGACAGTGCGACAGGTACAGATCATCCATTCTTCCCACCTCTGGCGTCAGAAGCCAAAGAATGGGCGAGCGTCTTGACCAACTACGACGCCATCTCCAAAGCGTTCGGGACAGAAATTGCTGCAGCAGAGGCGGTTCTGGGGGCTAACGCTACACGAGTCTTGAGATTAGGTAGTTAGACAGGATGTAGGTAGTTCTCTTGAGTATCCAACAACCACAGACCTACTCATATCTTGTATTTGGACATTTCTTTCGAAGCGATGTATGTTTCGATAATTGTCGTCCACTGAT
Organism: Venturia aucupariae; assembly: GCA_003693225.1. Classification (NCBI taxonomy): domain Eukaryota; kingdom Fungi; phylum Ascomycota; class Dothideomycetes; order Venturiales; family Venturiaceae; genus Venturia; species Venturia aucupariae. Next base: position 91,967 of record QWZN01000078.1, read on the forward strand.
GATATGGTGGCACTAGGCGGGCCGATCACAATCACCCGACCGACCCTGCATTCCCCGCAACCGAGTTTTCCCATCCCCATCTTATGCAGGTTGCATGGTCAAACGACGTACTCGGTACTGTGTAGGGCGGCTTTGGGGTAGATCCCGAACCGTTCTTCTGCAACGTGCCGGCATTTGCGATGCAGTCATCCTACCACAGTACTACTTCCATCCAGATCTGCCAGATTGACAAATATGCACTAGCTAGGTCTAGACTGGTGCTCCTCCAAGCTCCCCGCACCCTTGGTCCTGGATGGAAAACCGTCTGTCGGCGAAATGGAAACTATTCTGCTAGATATCAGACACGCGACCAACATACCATGTCGAGTCTGATTCCGAGATTCTGTGACCATCAACATGTCCTGCCCAGTCCCACATAACATACATACCGGCGAGAGAGCCAATGGCACTGCCAAGGCGAATGGCAGAGGAGCGCCAGCTCCGGGAGAATACATCAGATGGGATGCGGAAGGCGTCGAAGTCATTCCGGAGAACGAGCAAGAGAAGATAAAGGCAGTTTCTGATCAGTTTAATCGATTCCAGATGATGAACTTCAACGAGCACCACCACTGCCTGCGAGGGACACATCTTAAAACCCAAGGCGTGAGTATTCTTCCCGGTCTATTCGGGTGCCGTACTGAAAAGCCCGCTGTAGTGCGTGGTGGGCAAGTTCATAGTGCCAGAGTTGCCTCCACACCTAGCTCAAGGCATGTTCAAGAGGCCAGGAAGCTATGATGTTATCATGCGATACTCTTCCCTCACGCCCAAGCTTGTTCCCGACAACATCTCAGCACCACGGGGAATTGGCATGAAGATCTTTGGCGTTGACGGCGAGAAGATTTGGGTAGGTTACGCAAACGTCGCCTTGGAGAGGACCGAGCTAAACGCAGCGGCAGGGAGATGACAAAAAGACCCAGGATTGGACCTTCAACAACTACCCAATCCTCGAGCTTCGCGATCCAAAGACCACCTACGAAATCGCAAACTCTTTGGAGAGAAACTGGAATGACCTCCAAACCTTTGCAGAAGAGCAATCAAAACGAGTCGATGCTGATGTGGCAACCATGGGCGGCCAACTGCCAAGGCAGCATATGGTGGCGATGCCCGAATGGTCTCAATCAGCCTATCGACACGGCGATTACGTTGCCAAGTACGGGGTGTTTCCAATCGGTGAGGAGCAGAAGAAGCTGGAGAAGACCTTCATCAAGGAGGACGATCCCATCAATATCATCTCACAGGAAGTCCGCAACTTCCACATGAAGAACAAGGTGACCTACAGCTTCTGCGCGCAGCTGCTCCAGAACCTCGAGGAACAGCCAGTTGACGATATCGGCATTGAATGGGACGAGAAGAAGTACCCCATGGAACAAGTCGCAACCCTGGAGTTCGACACCCAAGATAGCTGGATTCACGAGTTCAGAACTTGGTGGGACGACAGAATCACCGTCAACAGCTGGCATGGCTTGAAGGAGCATCAGCCCTTGGGTAGTACCAACAGGATGAGGAGAGTCGTGTACGCCGAGAGCCGAAAATTGAGATTGGAAGTCAATGGGTATAAGGATTATATTGAGCCTTCATGCCTGAACGAGGTTCCGGCGCCTATTGCGGCTCCACAGGTTGTCCTGCCGCATCACTCAGCTACGAGCACTGTTCAGACGACTGCAGGTGCGTAGATCGGGGCTTCGTATGGAGAAATTATCGTTGATTGGCATTTTGGCGATCATGTTTACTGTGTAGTAGTTGCCCAGCCTTGCCGCGTTCTTTTTCAATGAATAATATCGTATTGTTATATATAACCGCCAGATTGAGCTTGCAATAATAGGTCGTCAATGAAGCGCTAGCAACTCAATACTCGCGTTACAATAAATACTTCAATATTTTGGGGACTCAAGTGATGTATTTTCCAAAAACAGGACAACGTGACAAGTTAGCTCCGGGCATTCTCCGGTCTCCCAACTTGAACCTCAGGCCCTTAAGGCTCTGAGATTGTTTCACTCGTCATCTACAACACCATCAACAACCTTCCCGATCAACCCCTTACCTCTATCCCACCCACATTATTACTCCGCAAAAACACAGGCGCTGGGGCCGTTCTCTCCTGCTTGCTTGCTCCGTCCATATACAGTATGTCTCTACATAGTACGTGGTAAAATACCTCGGTCACGCCTTTTCTCAATCCAAAACACCCGCCCAGGCTCCCGCCAATTAATAATTGCAACCTTTTATGGGCGGCCCAGATCAAGGTACAATCACGACTACCACAGTACTGTGGATATAGAGAGTTCGAGCGCAGTGTTTAACCTTATCTCGGCTTCCATTTTCCACTGAAAGAAGCCGAGCTTACTTAAAGCTTCCATTATTGATCTAGTGGGATATTGGCCTCGGATGCGATCTGCTCCCTGGGCCTGACGGTCATCATCTTCCAGTGCTAATAGTAGAATATCTTGGTGGACTCACGACTGATGGGGCCGTTTGCACAGTAGAATGGTGGGTTCATACCATGCCGTTACCTGCGGTTGACTCCCAGTGGGGAAATCGGATTCACGCATGCTATCCATACTGGTACTAATGTTTATCCTGGCCCCCCAGATCTCAAGGAAGGCCAAAGTGGGCAGTTCGAATGCGGCTCAGCTTTTCCAAGGATGTCGATAGTGCTTGCGATCATCTCCTTCATCCTCCCGCTTCCTGGAAACCTGTAGTACAATACACTGATATGCAAAATTACCGCAATGGGCTCTAGTGCACCTCAAATATAGCAGGCCTGATTTTGGGACCCCAGGTATCTGGACACTCCGCTGCCTATACCAGCAACTCCATATTCATTGTACCCCTGTCCAATGTAAGGTAGAGTGAGTGACCTCCTTCGAGCTATTACTCGGCTACAATTTGCTCCCTCTTGCCGGTTCACCAAAATCTGTTTCACGTCCACCATTGTTATTATGGACAGCAACCGCTACCTTCGTTCAGACCGCCATCCAACTCGAAGCTCCTTCGATCATTTTGCTCCCAATCCTCAAGCTGACCAATACGAAATGGGCAAGCCGCAAACGTACGTGACACAGGAGCCAATTATGGGACTCGAAATACCCAAGACTTCTGGCAGCTTTGGGAGCAACATCAGCCACTCCAGGACCGTCGACGAAGCGCCTACGGAGGCAGAGATCAACCTTATCCGAAGGCTGAGGACCCTCAATGCTGGAGATTATGAGGCTCAATACTTTGACAACAATCCGAATACTAACAAGGACATGTTGTCTAAGATGGGAAACCCAACGCCTCTGTAAGGAAATCCGACGACCTAGGAAATTCGGTTTAACGCTCATGATTTTCGCAGCGCACTGGCAGCTTTCGGTATCACAAACACATTCATGTCACTCATGCTCCTGAACGTACGCGGCGTGAAGGAACTCAACATTCTAGTCGGCTCTTTGTATGTACAATATTTCGCTACGCTTTGATGACTCTCGCTAAATTTTGAAAAAGCTGGTTCGTGGCTGGTATGCTTAACCTGATCGCCTGTATCTTCGAGCTTCTCATCGGCAATACCTTCGCATACACTATTTTTGGCACACTAGGTGGCTATTTCATGACACTCGGAGCCTTCTTCACACCCGCGTTCGGAATTGTTGAGCACTACAGCCAACTCTACAAAATACCAATGTCTCCTACCGCTCCTGTCGGAACAGTTCAGACCTACGACGCAGCCAAGGGTATCGCTGAGTTCCAAAACGCTCTTGGTATCTACAATATGTGTTGGGCTTGCATGTTCATGGTCTTTTTCGTTGTCGCACTGCGAACAAATGTTTTCATGATCTTCATTTTCGGTTGTGTTTCTATCACCTGCGTCTGCGTCGGCATCGCTGGTTTTTACAAGGCGGAGGCATACATGGCTGTATCGTCGAATGTTGGAAAAATCAAGGTCACCAAGGAGATGATGAAGCTGAGAGAAGAGCATGAAGAAACGGCGATGATTTGGGATCGTGTCGGAGGTGGCTTTTTGCTCGTTTCCGCGATTTTTAACTGGTACCTGTTAGCACTTCTTTTGGCACTATCAAACGGCTGGAAGATCAAATTGCCGACTGGAGAGCTCGGTGCGCATAAGGCTGCTCATAAGAAGGTATGTTTGCTGCCATGGCGTTAATTTTCGGTTCACTAATATTGACGATAGGAATAGGCACTGGAAGCGCATAAGAATCCTTTCGACAGTACAGTCTCTCTAACCGAGTTCAAGAAGGCATGAAAGAATGCTTGTAAGGCCCTACTGGCATGAGAAAAGTCACAACGATTGAGCTGAAGTTCTGGGTCCGGTTTGGTCAGCGGGTCGAGCACACACAATCATCATTCGTTATTTTTTTTCGTTTGGGTACCAGGATAATGTGTACCTGGTGCTTCATTGGTGGAGCTACCTTAGATGGAGGACGTTGGATTAGAGCATAGCCTGTGTTGTTGGTTCGGGCAAGGAAAACAGGGAATTGTCTTTGCCCTCCTTTTCACGGCTCTGTGAACTTGTTACGAGAGCTGGGCTCAAGCAATTACACCCCGCTCGAACGTTCACCCAACTAGCTTCTAAATGTCGAGTATGATCGCTGTCAACTTCACGGCAGCACAGTGGCTTCAGTAATTCTGTGTCCCCCGCGTCTAGGAATTACAGTGGTTTCTCTTGTTATCAAACCTACTAAGTCAAGATCGACAGCGATAAGTTTCCAGCAAGCGTTCGAAATCATTTTACCAGAAATTCATCGATGTCGATACCTAGCTGAAAGGATTATTCGAAGGGCACTGAACTGATGAAGCCACTGCGGTGGGAGGGCCTCGGCGATTTTACCTTGTGCCCCCTGATTCGTGCGAGGAAATTAATGTACACCCTTTCTGCAACTTTTCCAGACGAAGGGCAATCCTCTTCATTAGTATCCCTCGCCACATCCTCGACGCCTAGGTGTTCGTATTGCGGATGCCTCGCAACCCTACAGTTCAAAGTCGTGTTGTATCTCAAGATTGATAACATGATTGCCGCCCCCGAGCTGTTTAACGTTGTAGTGGTGGATGCGGGAGTGCTAGGGCTTTGGTGGTCTGTACCTACATTGCCATGTGTAAACCGAAAGAGCAGTTCAAACTTAAAGGTACGAATTCTTGGAGGAGAGTTATTCTTTTGTCTTCTAAGGGTCCTTTGTGATCCCTATGACCAATTTGCTCCCTGAGCTTTCAAGCATCAAGCTGTTTCTTCAACGCCTCAACTCGAGCTTCAAACCTTACGGCGAGGTTTTGTTGCTTACTGCTTCTTTCTCTTCTTCCTCTACCATCTTCTTCCTCTCTGCCTGAAATCGCCGATCAACTTCTTTCTGCAAGCTATTATCAATATCATCCCATGCTTCTTGCGCTGTGCTGAATGGACGTGTGTGGATTAGTTCTGTGTGCTTGTCGCTGAGGGTCAAGGCGCAGAAATATTGGTATTGTTCGGTTACTTTACAGGTAAGATTGTAGGAGTTTAGGCCACCGAAGACGATAGAGGCGTTGCTGTAGATAAGGGATATTTGCGATTCGGATGGTGTGATTGACATCTTTGGAGGTTGGGGTCCACTGCAGCGGATGATGGAGATGGGAAGGGGTGATGTGGGACACTTTATAGGGAGATTGATTCATATTATGAGGAAGTTTGATGACTTCTTTGTGAGGGGTGTTGAACTGATGAGTACTGGGAGTGAAAAGGGTGTTCCGGTTCTAGGAGAATTCCCGCTTTGTTAATGGATGTGAGTTTCTTCTGTCTTATTACTTTCAAAGGCCAGACAACGCTAAGAACCTTAAAAGGTGTCTCGCTACTAGCAAGTGTTTCCCAGTTCATCCCATGGCCTTTGATCCTGGTCAGTTTCTTACATCGACGTCGAAATGACCCGGCTCTCATGTTCACCACCCTGATTTGCCATATTTCCCTCGACCACTCTACCGCCATTAAAATCAAGCCTGGAGGAAACGTCAGTCCAAGTATGCCGAAATTCCAGCAAATGCTTACCACTGTTTCATTTAGCAACTCCTCCATATTGACCCACGCTTCTTCCTCTGTCTCCTTCACCAGCGTCCACATCTCCTGGACTCCAAGACGGTCACCGTACGCTTTGCGAATCTGTACCGACCATCCTTTGACACCATCCTGCTCGACCAATTTACAGTCCAAGTCGAAATCGGTGTAGGATCCCCAAATACGACGGCAGGCTGTGAGCATACGCTCGATGCGTTCTTCGTGGACTTCTTCCCCAGTCTTGGACTTTGTAGCCTTTTCCTGAGGCGAGTTCTTGTGCGTGTCAATTGGTGTTGCAGGATTGTCCTCTTCGGCGACCTTCTCCTTGTTTTTGTTCTGGCTGGATGAAGACATTGTTGAGTGGTCGGATGAAGTTTGGTCTTCGTTGTTGCAAATGGCTTGTTACTGTTGGTTAGTTCGTCGAGGTGGTAGTTGGGACTTGTTGCGAAGTAGAAGTGCTTAAGGTCGACGAGGTCTTTTTATGGCCGATCGAGACCTGTTTGCACTTCGAGTCATGGCTAGGTCCTGTGTTTTCACGTAACAGTGCACGCGGACACACCGTACCTATCCACTGCGACTCCAAAGATTGTCCAAACTTTCCTCCTCAGTCATCTCCTGACCACTCTGCTTCTGTCTAGTCCATGCTCCCAACATCCTATCCAACTCGTCCCAAGCCTTTTCTGAGCCTTGGCAGGTAATAGTTGTGATCAAAAACTCAGAGTTAGGTGCAAGTTCTCTTTTCACTGATACTTGGCAGAAGTTGAGGTCACCAGAATCCACGGGACGTCGAACTTATCTTTGTCCAGATACGTAATTCCTCATAGGAAACTTGAGCCACTCTCACTCACCATCCTTCGTCTAACCTCGTCGTCTCCTATCTCCAACCCGACCCCAAAGCTCCAAACGCTCATCCTGAGTCATCTCAGGCTTCTTCCCACCTTCTGCCTCTTCCGTGTTCATCGATCCAGAGTTACCCGATCCATAGCTGCTTCCACTAAAATCCCTAGAGCCATAACCGTTCTTATGGTTACTGTAGCCAATGGATCTTCCATCTTGTCGAACATTGTTCCTAGCTCCATAGCCATACTCACCGTAATCTCTCGAGCTAGAGTTATTCCGGGGGTTGATCTCTGGTCCAGGATATCTCATCTCAAAAATGTTCCTACTAGGCATCCCTGGCGCAGTGCTGCTCAGCCCAACACCATTTCCGCCACTCGTGGCCGGTCCTCGACTATTTCTCGTCGTTATCACACCGCTACCAAGTGCAGGCCACTCTTCCACCTCTCCGTTCTTCTCCACTACCTGATTCACCCGCTTCTGATCTTGCGCCGTCTTCTTCTGCGCCACCTCCTCTGCCAATTCCTGCTTCTCACCCCTCTTCTTCCTCACAAATTCCGTCATCCCAATCAGTCTTCCATCAACTTCTTCCCAAGCACTTTGATCATCTTCATGCACACCACTGAGAAGCAAAAGTTCTCCACCAGACCCACTGTAAACGCGTCGAACATACATGACATATTTTCCGTTGCTGTTCTGCTCGATTCCGAAGTCGAACTGGCATTGCGTGCCCCAAAAGATCTCGCAGTTTTTGGACATTCGGACGTCGCGTTCGTCGAAGTTGGGGTCGGTTGATTTGATGAGGGGATTCGATGTGTTTGGAAACATTTTGGGTTATGCCTTCTGGGTAGGGTTGAGTTGAAAACAGAATTGGAACGGGGCGATGAGATCTTAATGGAGTTGAGAGCGCTATTTGTTGAGAGTTGCTCATGTTGAACGGATAAGGGATGATGAAAGGGCAGCGACTACACATACTGAAAGGGACTGGCGGAAAAGCTGAGTAAAGAAAGATTCCAACATTTTAACTTCACAAATGTTGAACCCTCATTGTCGAAATCTCAAACCGATGCCTACTCCAAAGATCTAAAAGCATGTCCCTCATATCCTTCAACAAGATCAAGCAACAAAGCAGATCCAAACAAACTATCGTGCTCCGAGTAGCGGCATGGTTGAGGACCTAGCAACATCAAAGGTCAGCCAGTAGCATATCAAATAGTGGAAAAGATGGAAGATACTTTGACGGAATTTTTGTCGGTAAGCTTCTGATTGTTTGATGGGTTCCAAACATGGAAAATTGTCGCTATATAGGCACGAAATGGGTCTCCGGGTTGCCGCTTTGGTTTTATAGTCAATTTTGGCCACCCGATACGACGCCGACAACCTGAGCCTGCATCACCCGCGCAGAAATCCTCTCTGCCGTATTTTATAATTACATCCCAAGACTTGTCTTCCATTTAAGATTTTCGCACTCCTGGTTGACCTAAGCGGACGGCTGTTCATTTCCTGCCCTCGAACTTGGATGATTCTGACCTTGGAGCTTACATTTGACCTTCCCTTGCTTCTGTTGCGCCAATCTGGTCAGCATGAATTCACATCTCCTCAACCGCCTGTTCGAGTGTAGTCCGCGGTCTAGTCGTCAACAATAGAAGTCGTGGGCGACTCGGACCAGGCTAGTGTTCCATGGAATACGGAGATCCCTCGTAATTGTGGCTATTTGGACACTTCTGTTGCTGCAGATGTAGAAGTCGAACCACTGGCATTATGATGTTGGGCCCCAAATGATCTTGCACCAGGGACGCACACGTTCGTAGTATTTGCTTTTGGCGTTGGGGTCAATGGTGGCAAGGTCGAAAGCCATGGTTTTCAATAGCTGTATTCCATTATGCCAGTGATAGGAATCGGATTATGGTGATGGAAAGAAGGATGTTTTGATGTGTCGTAGATGATACGAAACGAGTTGTTATGTAGAGTTAAGAGCACACCACGGACCGTCAAGCGATGAGACATTTCTCTCGATCACTATCTATGCTTTTGTCCGTCCCAATGCAGCCATTCGTCTCTTCCTACCGTTCCGTGGTAGCAAAGGTGCCCCTACAAAGTTGGCCAGTATCAAAAGTGTGCCATCAGCCCGCATTTTGGAGGGGCCGAGTGGACGCTGGCTCGGTGGTTTGTCGATCAGGCAACGCGAGATTGTCGGGAAGGGGGGGCGGAGAGAGTGGTTCTGGTAGGCCTGAGGGTCACTGAAAGGTTGAGTATGGGCCATTCTCAGCCTGAGGCACCACAGAACCTAGCGCAGCGCTCCCCTCATGTCCATCTTCTGGTGATCTCCCTGTTCAAGCTGCTCCAGACGGGTTTTCGCTGCCTTTTTCCGTGTCGCAACCTCTGCGATACTGACCAGGCTAGTCACCACTCTATCTCCATCTAGCGATTGACTTCTCTTCTCAATCTCGGTGCCTTCTTCCTGGACTTTCCTTCGTCTTTTCTCCTTGAGAATGCACATGGCCAACAAGGCCAAACTCGGGACTACAAGGACACCAATTACAATCCCAGCTATTATCGACCCAGATATTCCATTGTCGTTGCTAAGAGAAGGTGGGTAAAGCGAGCTGGATGTGGGAGCAAGCTCAGTCGCAGTGTTGATTGCTGTAGAAGAATATCCAGAGGAGCCGCGACATATGCTGGCACCCAGCACTGCTGGCACAATGCCATTGCTCTGGATGGCAGTCACATATGGTTTATCGTTGGGGTCCAGGTAAGTTTTGAAGCCGTCTATACCGTAGGCTGTTCCCGAAAGCGTTGTGGGAAGGACGAGGCTGTTGACTCACTGAGTTCATCCTGCTTCGTGACGACGGTTATTGAACTCACCACAATGGCGTCCCAGCTATGAACACTCCGATAAACTCTGATGCCGAAAGCGTCGAATGTTCTGAGGTCGTGGAAGTTATGGATATGCTGGACGTAGCATTCGCAACGCTGGTAGAATTCGTGGTATTCATCGTCAGGCTACAAAATATCAGCTTTCTTCATCGTCGTCAGCTGTCTAGCAAGTAGAAGTCCAACATGAAGCGAGCAATTCCTTGCCGGTCTGATATCCTCTGTATCCGTCCACAGAATGTCCCTCGTAGTGGAAGAAAAACAACCTTTACATGATGGTATCAAGCGGGAAATGCGAGCAAGACAAGCACGCAGAGAGCAGACAGTTTTCTCTGCAAGGCGCCACACATCCTGTTGGGTGTAGGTACTAGTAGCTGCTCATGACCATATTGGCCATGGCCTAACGCCACAAAATATGGTACTAGGATCACATCAAGGAACAGCTCCAGCCCATGCCCATTCAATACACGTCCATTCCCATTCATGCCCATAGAATACACGTCCATGCCCATTCAATACACGTCCATTCCCATGCCCCTCCATGCCCATCTACGCCCATGCCCATGCCCTTGCCATCTATCACCATTTCCTGCTCTCGCCCTTTTCTTCCAGCGTGTCCTCCCCTTTGTGGAGCATTGCTATTGATGCGCGACTTGCGGAGACAACGAGTTGATCAGACGGTCCAAATCCTGGTGCAGTGAGCAGAATACTGATGTCCGGGTGACTGCAGTGACTTCACGTTACACTACTAGTATGTATCGTCGGGTGGATTTAGATAGACCGAAGATGGCCCGGAGCTAGCTAGGTCCCTACCTAAGTAGAGTACTCCAAATTCGCCTTCATCACCACAGTGACCACACCCAAAAGTACAGCTTCAGTATGGCCACAACTACTACACACGTCCCACCTGCCCCCTTCTCCTCAAATCTCCCCCATGAGCTTTCCTTGATCACCCAAGGTGCCGAGGCCCTGATCTACAAAACTCACTTCCTCACTCCCACCACAAAAATCGCTCTCAAATACCGTCCTAAGAAATCGTACCGCCACCCTGCCCTCGATGCCAAACTCACCCGTGGACGAATCCTGGCCGAGGCGAGAGTCATGATGCGGCTGCGCAAAGAAGGCGTCGGTGTACCAGCTGTTCTGGGCATGAGCTGGGAGGAAGGTTGGTTGGCAATGGAGTGGATCAATGGTGGCAGTGTGAGGGCAGTGTTGGATTGGTGGTTCAAGGCGCAAGAGACTGTGGGAAGGAATCAAGGTGAGGCCGACGAGGTGGTCATGGTCCTTATGAGGAAGATTGGGCGAGTTGTGGGGAGGATGCACGAGGTTGGCGTCACTCACGGCGACTTGACGACGAGTAATTTGATGGTCAAGATGCCGAAAAGTATTTCTGGAGATGAAATCGAGATCGCGACTCCACCCATACTGGACACCCCACCTATCGAAGATCCCCCTATCGTTGAGCGCGCCTCCCAGCACATCCCGCAAAATTTCGACCCAGCCATTCTACAAGGACAGACCATGTTGATCGACTTTGGCCTTGCAGTTCAAACTGTGCAAGACGAAGATCGAGCAGTCGATCTATATGTCTTGGAACGAGCATTTGGCAGCACGCATCCACAAGCTGGCGGTTTGTTCCTGGAAGTTTTGGAGGCTTACAGCGAGAGTTTTAAGGGGGCGAGCATCGTTCTCAAGCGACTTGAAGATGTCAGGTTGAGAGGCAGGAAGAAGAGCATGATAGGTTGAGGAAATTGACTTCCAATCAAAGACGGTCCCCATGGACAAGCTCCGGCCTGAGCAACCAAAAGTCCTCATCAAGTACAGTCTACGTTTATGAAGAACACCACCCTTACCAGCGAAACATCAAAACCCGTGAACATCTTCGACACAAGATAAACATTGAACCGCCTGAAGTGTTTCGATCAAAGAAGCTCGGGAAGCGGTCCATGTAATGCGTCCCTCCTCACAGAGGGCTTGGGTACGTACAGATCGAGGTCGAATATACTTGTGCCGATACTTACTGGTGATAGCTGTAACTTGTGTCTGTTGCTTGAATTGTCAAACACCCAGACCTTTTCCGCATTCTGCAAAACAGCTAACGTGACGTGAATAGCGCAATTGCGGAACGCGTTGCGAATTACATGTTGTGAGCGGATGATGCGGAGTGTAGCGACGGATGTGGATGTGGAGCGAAGGGGAGGTTCGAAGCCCTTGGTGTGATGCAAAGCTGCTCTCGTTCCCTGACTAGGATATCCGCTAATAAGGCTACTAGAATGGTGAGACTGAGAAAGACGAATTAGCTTAAAGAAAACTTCCGCAAGCGATTATTTGTTGTTTTCTCCAGCGATCGATGTGTAGACTGCCAGCTCCTTAAGGGTACAATCATCGACGTTAGGTATGTTCCGGGTCATTAATCTGACACCAATGTGGAAAACATTTGTTAGCAGTGTATTTTTGATAAAGTCGAGGTGTTTAGGGCATACATATCTGACCTTGCGAGCTTACAAACAATCAATCATAATTGGAGTTCATGTATGTCAATTCGCAGAGAATAACCTGTATATGATCGCACCTGGAAGACCAAGTTCCCCCTTGTTTGCAGCATCTTCGCTCACGAAAGTCGACCCCATTCGAGTCTGCGCCTGGATCGTCTACAAGGGCTTGGCCGCCAGGCTGAGGATTGAGGGCGCAATATTGCCCCGATTTTCATTCCCCCCAACCCCAGTCGCAGGATTTGGAAGCAGTTTTGTTGGTATAATGATGCCGCTGGAGACTGCATGACAGAGATGAGCACCATCTTTGATCATGCGAGCTATAATTCCTTGTTTTGTGGCGTTTCTGTCAATTGTGTCGTTTGGTTCGGCACAGGAATCTTTTTGCAAATGTGTAAGTTATTTCTTCTCTTGCTCTACAAGTTGCATCCGAATTAACCTCCAATCCAGCGTCCAAGCTCCTCTTGCTGGCCTTCGGCCATCGACTGGGCTCAATTCAACGCAACGCTATCAGGACGTCTTCTTCGCCCTTCGCCTCCGGCTTCAGTCTGCTATCATGAGCAGGCAAATTATGATATGACTCTCTGCCAAAACGTACGCTCACAATGGTTTTCATCGAAGTTCCACGCTGCTGACCCCATTTCACTCGACTCTCCAAGCTGGAGCGGCAATATCAGCGGCGTACCCAGTTGTCCACCTATCTTCGAGAACGGGACGAGTGTCACCGGTGATCCAGACGCAGGAGTAAGAGGATGTCAACAGGGGTATCACTCGCAATATGTTGTCAATGCTACTTCGGTCGCTGATATCGTTACTGCGGTCAGATTTGCAAGGTGGAGAAATTTGAGATTGGTCGTCAAGAACACGGGACATGATTTTCTGGGACGTAGTACAGGTTATGGCGCTCTCAGCATCTGGACTCATCATCTCAAGAACATCACGTATCATGAGAGCTTTCGCACTGAAAATTGTCCTTCTAGCTCGGTGCAGACGGCGGCAACCTTGGGTGCTGGAGTTCAAGTTGGAGAGATGTATGAAGCTTTGGAAAAATATGGAATGACGATGGTAGGTAGTGCAAATCCGACAGTTGGAGTCGCGGGCTGGTTTCAGGGTGGTGGACATGGGCCTCTCAGTTCGACTTATGGGATGGGCGCCCACAATCTTTTGCAAGCAATAGTGGTACTACCTTCTGGGGAGGTGGTGGTGACAAACGACTGTCGTTACCCCGATCTCTTCTATGCGCTAAGGGGTGGCGGAGGCGGTACATTCGGCATTGTTGTATCTGCAACGATGAAAGCATTCCCCTCCCCTAAGACCACACACCATACTTTCGTCCTCAGCACCAAAGGCACGCAGTACCAGAAAGAATTCTACAACACAGCAGCATGGATCCTCTCTCAATTTCCCGCCCTCAAAGACGCAGGAGTCCAAGGTTACTTCGGGTTCCGAAAGCTCGTTACACCAACTGGTCCGGCATTGAGCCTGGATTGGGGTTTCTATCTCTTCGAAAAATCGGCTGAGACTATGGAAACCTTATTTCAACCAATCCGTGATGCACTTACGACGGAAGGGATTTCGACACTCACATATGTCAGTCGTGTTGCGAGTGCTCCCTCGTTCTATCAACAATTCTTGATTTCTTCGGGTCCGGAACCAGTAGCTACGATGACTGGAGCCATGGGCGGATGGCTGATACCAAGAAATGCGTTGACGGATGTCTCTCACCTAGCAAGGACGTTGGAAATTGCTGGACCAACTATGGATGGGCCCGCTGTATGTCATCAACTCCCCCCCAAGTTCTGATAACCTCAAAATACTAATGTCACTGATCATTACAGGGCATGCATATATCCGGCCACTTCTCCTGTCCAAATACCAGCCCAAACCTGCCCATCGCTCTCAATCCAGCCTGGAACAACTGCGTCATGAATCTCGTCCCCTTTGAACCCGTCCCCGATGGCTCAAGCCCGGAGATCCGAGAGGCGAACGCGCGGAAAATGACATTCACAAAAAATCATGCTCTAAAGGACATGGCGCCAGATAGCGGCGCGTACTTTAGCGAGGTATGTAGGCATTCTTCTCGTCGCTTATAAGACATCGTTACCATGCAGGCCCCAATCCCAACTAACGGCCAATGCAGTGTGATGTGAATGATCCTACCTGGCGCTCGACAACCTTTGGTCCAAACTACGAAAGACTCTTATCTATCAAGCGTCTTTACGATCCAGATGGACTTCTTTACTGTAAAAACTGTGTTGGGAGTGAGCAGTGGGAGGAACAGATGGATGGGGGTTTGTGTCAGGCGAGGGGTTGGGAAGTGGTTGAGCCTGGGGATGGGGATGATGATGAGTTGAGGAGTTCGTAAGAGAGATGAGTTTGGGAGGCTGAAGAGCCGGGGGTAGAGGGGGTGGGGAAGGTAGAAGTGAGGAGAGAGAGAGGGGGATCGGAAGGGAATGTAAGTGGGAGACATCCAAGAGTAGAAGAGTTGGAACGTATTTGGTTATGCCATGGAGTTGGAATGGTCGGATGATGTGTAAAACCTCATTTTGTTTGCCCCAAGCCCACTTGCTATGACACTCGATCGCATACTAGATTGAGTGAAGAGCATTGGAAAACTCGATTTATCAGAGCACTAACAGCGATATGTAAACCTATATTATCAACATCAGTATCGGTCGTTTTCAAGCATAGGAGGACAATTATGGCCAGAGACTTGGCGACATTGGTATCCATCGCAAGGAATAGCTATTCCTTAGCTATCATCGCAAAGAAAAAGCCGAGAAACAATACGATTCGTGTATGCACCAATTTGCAACCTCACTCACTTTCCCTCATGCGAATAGGATTCCCTCCAACATCCTACTCCAATCAATCAAATACCAAACCACCAAACCACCAAACCAATCATAACCCCAAGCACAACATCCAAACATTCCATGTTGCTCTTCTCCCCACCACTTTCAGCAGGTACAGTCGTTGCAGCCGTTTTCGGCTCAACAGAGGAGACAGGAGCAGTCGCTGCTGTTTGCGAAAGACAAGCAGTAGTTCCACCAAGACAGGGCGATAACGTTGGTGGCGAACGACAATCAGCACGGTCTTCATTTGTATTTACTCCAATCACAGGAACATAGCAGGGTGGTAAAGCACCTTAGATTTAGATTAGCAAGATGATCAATTGTAAGATCCCAAGCGCGATGCTACTCGATGTGCTCGATGCGTTGATGGAGACGGCGGAGCTCTTGGGTCCGTCGGAGAGTGGGCGGTCGGATGCCCTTGGAGTCGGTATATGTGACGATGCAAGGATATCTGAGATGTTGCTTGGTTGAGGTCGGATTGCTACCTGAGGGCCGGTTTTCGGTGGTGATGTAGAGTCTTCGGCAAGTAACGCGTAGAAAAGCTCCATGACAGCCAGTTGCTGGCCAAGCCCTGAGGTCCCATCTGAGCCATTAATGAACCATTTTGAGCCACAGACACCGTTACACGCCGCTGCTGCGCCGGGTGCTGAAGCGTGGAGTATATCACGAACGCGAGGTGCTGTGAAGGGAGCTAGAATACTGGTACCAGCCATCCAGCGAATGAGATAAGCCTTCATGCTTAATTGATCCACGTTACAAGTCCCAGCAAGTTCGCAATTTGCTTCAAATATCACATCGGTGGCATTTGCGAATGGGCTGAGGAAAGTCGAGGTCGCCGTGAGAAGACCTGCTGTACGCTGCTCCCAGATCTTGTCGACGGTGTAGTTCGCCAGCGCGGCTGAGCCGTACAAGAAAGCACCTACGTTGTAGGACCATTGATGATGATCTGGAGCGTGAAGTCAGCCTATCCTTGCGCATGAGACAATAGCTAAGGACGACTTGACAACCGTAAGTCCGGATCAGTATTGATGATTTTCTGGAAACCTTTGATATCGAGGTTCGAAGAGATCGCTTGATGTCGATGTGGATCTGAACGCCATGAAAGGTGATGGAGACATACCTAGTTGGGAACAGTTGAGAAGGACATCGGAGCCATCAAAGACATTGTAGATGTTGTCGATCAAACCAATATCCACGCTCCAATCCCAGATCCGGTGCGACCAATCGACATAAGCCTGGTTGCCGGTATATCTTGCTAAGCGCGCAGAGATTTGGAAAAAGAGAGAGTTCGAAATAGCGTTCTTGTAGTTCCAACCGTCCTTCGTCTCCTGGAACTGCCATCGGAGACCTCCTCCACAAGTTGACGAGTCCTTAGCCCACCGCTGGGTGAACGCCTCAAATGCATTGATGGCAACCTGTAACCATGTAGGCATTGGTGATGTCGGTTCAGGAAAGCCATACTCGGCAGCCGACATAGCAGCAATGACCCAGAAAGCTTGATCGTCGTTTCCTGTATCGAATCCTTCGCCTGGGATGTTGAAGTCGCGTGTTGGTGAGAGGGAAAGCTGATATGTGAGGGCTTCGTACGTGACATTGTTGAATCTGGCATCTTCTGTGTAGTGCCAGTATTCAATCATGCCGCCCCAAGCCGCGCCGCTCTCCCACCAGAAATAGGGTGGATACGGCCATTTCCCGACAATACCTTGCGACGGTTGATACAGATCGAGTACGCCTTGTGCGACGTCGGCGGCAGCTTGACGTATCGAGCCTGCAATGTCAGCTCGTATTCGACCGTGGTGAGAATATCCTGCGCACCTACCACGGTGATTGATATCCAGCTGAATCGAATTCACGGTGAGCGCCCAAAAGGAAGCCAAGACAGTAGAGTAGCGTAGCATTTTGGCCGGTTATGGCCGATGAGCTTTTTGTACGGTATGTTTCAGGCAGGTTACTGTACGGCTAGGTCTCCTCTGTACCTACTAGGTAGCAGACGGCAACATGATGCGCTCTTGGCCGCCATGCTGATGATGAAGGAGCGAGTATAAGCTGGCTGATGATGCAAGATGGTGGCAAGCGCATTGTATGGACTGTGGGCAAGAAGCGGGAGATGCTACCTCCTACGAAGTTAGGTAGGTAACAACCTACGCACTAGAGCACCCAGCCACAGTGCCAACGGTTTTCTCTTGGCGATACAGGATGGATATACATAGGCTGAATACCAATGCTCGCAGACTCCAATGCGGGCATAGCGAGCGACACGGACACACGGGTTCGAAGGATGAATCTTGGGAATGGGAATGGGAGTGGGAATGGCTGTATAGGATGGAGCGTTGATCGTGTTGTTGTGAGGAAGAGAAATGGTCAGTGCCAGTGGGACGTGACGGGAGATGCAAGGTTCAGTTGAGCTGAGTCAGTCATGTCAGCTGACATTGACGCATTCGGCAATCTTTGCGAGCCAAGTCTACTCTGATGAGTGAATGCGTTGTGTTTCTTTTCAACTACCATCAACATCACCATCAACATTACCCACTCCATCTAATACCACCAACACGAACGTCAAGCAAGTAAGCAAAAGATACCCACCACGTCTCCTTTCAATCACAAAGACAACCACTTCGAGATACGTCGTCTCACCACAGCAAACTTCCTCTCTCTCGGGGCTCTTGTCCCCGCCGTTCGCGGACTCTCTCTGTCCATATCATCTTGAGATCGGTGCCTCTCATCCGCTCCACTCAACGAGTCTCGTTGGCCATTTCCTCTCAATTGCGATGGTTTCGTGTCGTCGTGGTCCTTTCTAGAAGCCCTTTCTTCACTTGCTTCAGCGCACTGTACAACCATCCTCCCACGTTTCCAACTGCTTTTCCTCTTCCCTTTACCGGGACGAAGCCCATCATTGACGCTATCTTTTGATCCGCGAGCATTTGTAGAACTGTCCCGAGCGTATCGCGCCGCTCGCCATAAAGGGTCGCTCCTCTTCTGAAGTTCCTCTTCGAATCTCGATTCCTCTATCTGCGTCGTGGAATTTTCAAGGGTGCTATCTCCTGCCGGCGACAGTTCTCTCGTGCGCACAGGGGCCGTACTGTGTACCGGCAAGCTATTCGCAATCGAATCGTTCAGCCGCTCGTTGAGGTGGACAGGTCTTCGCCGTATTGCATTTTCGAAGTTGGACGATGGCCTGGAAAGTTTCTTCAGGCGGACGGGATGAGAGATATCTATTATGATCATCTTGTCTTGGGAGTTTGTAAAAGAACCCTTCTTCGGAACGAGCGGGCTGGTCTGGTGAAGGATTGAACCTGAGCAAAAATTTCAGTTTGCCAATATTTCTTTCGAGTCATCCACCTGTCAACCACTAGTCGAACCGATCAAAGCGTTGGTATAACCAGCCGGATTGCACACCCGGTCAGAAAGGCATACGCAAGGAACGCATCTTGGCTGTCTTTGCTTACTTCTTGTCAGAGAAAACTCACCTCAGAGTTAGGTCAATGTTAGTTGCTAAGAGTTGGTTTGGTAGCCAACATAATCCTGAAATGTTCACCTTCACCAATCCAGCAATTGATTATCCTCTTGTGGTAGGAGTAGTCTATCGACTCGAGAAAACTCTAATCAAATAAAGTTCTTCACTACCATGTCGCGGTCGTCCACCTTCTCTTTGATTTCCTATTTGACACCTAGCCCCTATCTTGGTACCAACACTCTCGAATTGCGTCGCCCGCGCAGTACAAAGTGCGGACAAAAGCACAAAGAGAACTATCGCTAAGTAAATGTTGGAGGGCCTATCTTAAGCCAGGGTAAAGCACGGAATCCCTATCCACAATAACACCACAAATGAGAATCACTGGCGCCGCAAAAGAACGTTCAAAGAAGTTCAGGCTTGTTCGTCACCTATATACAATCCTTGATCTCATACCCAATCATTCCCACTAAATCCATTGACCTAATTTCAGCTTGGTCATATCGTCATGGTCATCATCCTTGAACTGTGAAACCTATACCCTATCAAATCCCCCCCTTTCTTCCCCCCCAAAAAACCGCGCAGATGTGCATTGCGACAGCACAAAGAAAACAGGACTAAACAAACCCAGTACAAGTATAGACCGCTTTCTCCCACCGCTCAAACATCTTCCTCGATGCCTCCTTTGGCATTTTGGGCTCGAAAACAGCTCCACCCACAGTATTGATCTTCTTCAACTCGTCAAAATCTTTCCAAACACCGCAAGCCAAGCCAGCAGCAAAGGCCGCACCAAGTGCAGTGGTCTCGCGCATTTTGGGTCGGTCTACAGGAATGGAAATGAGGTCGCATTGGGTTTGCATGCATAGTTCGGAATTAGACATGCCGCCGTCTACGGCGAGACGTTGAAGCGCTTTTCCACTGTCCTTTTCCATGGCTTCGAGGATGGCTTTTGTTTGATAGCAGGTGGCTTCCATGGCTGCGCGGGCGACGTGGCCTTTCTGCGTGTATTGGGTTATGCCGACTGTGGTCTTGTCAGTCCATGTAACGTATTTGGAGAAGGAAGGTCCAACTTACGAATTGTTCCTCGCACATCGTCGATCCAGTATGGAGCGAACAGTCCACTGAAACCCGTGACGAAAACGACACCGCCGTTGTCCTCGACAGATTCGGCCAGTTCGTTGATCTTTTCCGAGGATTCTATGAAACCGAAATTGTTCATGAGGAACTTGATCACGGAACCGGCTACAGCGATGGAGCCTTCTAGTGCGTAGACGGGCTTGCCTTCGAAATAGTATGCAACAGTGGCCAGAAGACCGTGAGTACTGATGACTGGCTTCTCTCCAACGTTGTAGAGCAAGAAGCAACCAGTTCCGTAAGTGTTCTTTGCACTACCTGGGTCGAATCCCTTCTGGCCTACGAGAGCCGCAGATTGGTCCCCTAAGCAACCCATGATCTTTGTGCCCGCAAGTGCTCCAGTCGCCAGAGCACCATAAACCTCCTTGTCAGAAGATCGTACAATCTTGGGCAAGTGGATTTTCGTTCGATCAATTTTGAAGAAGTCAATCAAGCTATCATCGTAATCTAGAGTCTCGAGATTCATAAACATGGTTCGGGAGGCGTTGGATGGATCGGAAACAAAGACATTTTTAGCTGAACCACCGTTGAGCTTGTAGACCAACCATGCGTCGACAGTTCCGAAAGCGAGAGTTCCATTATCATACGCAGCCTTGACTTTTGGCACGTGTTCTAGCATCCAGAGGAGCTTGGTGACGGATGGATAGGTCGAGAGTGGGAGACCGCAGAGAGCTTGGAGTTTGTCGGCACCGGCTCGTGCTTTGAGCTCTCTCACAATTGACTGGGAACGAGTATCAGTCCAGACGATGCTGGGTTGTCATCAGCTTCGAACTTTGTCAAAGAGAAAGTCGAATCGTTTCTTACGCATTGTAAAGAGGCTCACCAGTCTCGCTGTCCCATACGACGGTAGTTTCACGCTGATTGGTGATACCAACTGCCTTGATTTGACCGGGAGAGAAACCTTTCTGGGTAAACAATTTGACAGCTTCTTCGATGCAGCCCGTAACGGATGACACTAATTCGTAAGGGTCATGCTCGTGCCATCTGATCCAAAAGCTTTAGCAGGCATTCATAATTCGTGTGATGGGTAGGTATGGCATGGGCTGAAAGGGACGAAGGAGCAGGCATAAGAAAAGGATGATACACACCCTGAGTTTGGGTAAATCTGTTTAAACTCCATCTGGTGCTGCGCAATTGGCTCTCCCTGGGTATTGAAGATTAAAAAGCGAGAGCTGGTTGTGCCCTGGTCAATGGCTCCAATGAAGTCAGACGAGCTATCGTCCGAATTCTGCCAGTCCTTTTGCGTCACAACCTCAAAGCCAGGACTTTTCGCCTGTTCGATCTCGTTGAGTCTTGCTTCGAGCTTGGCATTCTTTTGCTGTAAGGAAAGGAGAAGGTCGAAGATTTGTTGATTAGATGGTCCAGAAGAGGCGGCTGGGCCCATCAAGCTTACAGTGGGAAGTGGTGCAGAGCCCGACATGGCGACCTCGTTATTCGGCGTGCTGTTCTGGGGAGGAGTCTCGGTGAACTCTTGGGGCGCCATGTTGTCGAGGGGTGATGGGGGAGTGATGAGGGAGTGTATCAGGACAGGTTGTTAAGCAAGAGACGAGGAAGTACTCAAAAGGGGAAATACTCCAGGTGGAACACAAGAAGGTGGCTATGGGGTAGAGGGGGGAGAATGGCTCGCGATGCAATCAGACTCGACAAATTGGACCAAGGACAGGGAAGACGGGAAGACGAATTGGCCAAGCACAGTCAGCTTTGCGAACCAGGAATCTGGGGATGGCCAAAGTATTTGAGGCATGGTCAAAGGCGGGGAACCACAGGGACAAGAAGTGACCAAGGAGGGTGGGTACATGTGACTGAGGGACATTTTGTGCCGAGCGGCAGCGGCAGCCTGAGTCTGAGCCTTTCGTGAGGCAACGATAATGTCAGCCTTGGAGTATATATCGTACCACAGTAAGACCATCGGCGGCATCAAGGTATTTGATTGTTTTCCCTGGACATCTCAAGATACGAAGATTGAATCATTCTCCGCCTTCGCCCCCGAGTCTTATCTTTTCCATGATACTCTCTGAGATGGCTGTTATTCGGAGGTAGTATCCGTATATCATAGGACAGTCCCTGTCTCTCAATGGCCGTTGACATGCACAACCGTTCCCACTCCACTAGGACAACCATTCCTAATCCACTACTAGGGAGGATTACAGCACCACAGTCTCCATCTTGTCAGCCGCCCTCTGTTGCACTCGGCCGTGTGAAGATGAAAGTCCCCTCTTTTCTACTCGGTACAATCATATACAACGGGTTGTCTGATGGGAGTACTCGGTACACAGTAAGCAGGAGTGGACGGGAACGAATGAGAGGCAATCTGAAAGAGGGGTGGCGCGGGCTAGAACGAGATTGGGAGTAGTACTTGCTTGGACATGTCAACGTCGGCCGTCGTAAGGTTCCCGTTGATCAACGGCGACTAGTACTACTGTATACTGTATACTACTGGAAGTACTTACTGTATAGGTACTGTATGCCGTATCATGCATGGTGAAGATTCTTCCCTCAATGATCCTCTCTCTGTTCTTCGCGGGTCAATGCTCCTCTGCTATTCACGAGTCAATACTCCTCTGCCCTTTGCGGGTCAATATTAATACTCGTCTGCTATTCACGGGCCAATACTCCTCTGTCCTTCACGGGGCAATATTAATACTCCTCTGTCCACACCTCTCCACCACAAGACACAAGACACAAGGCACAAAACACAAGACACAAGATGGTACCTAGGGGCTGGTTTGGTTTGGTTTGCCCTACTCCGACCCGTACTCAGCACCTGCAATGATAATATGGCACACGACACGCCCCGGTCTCACGCTGCACACCTACAAGTCCCAATGCATAGCACTATATTGCTCTGACGAAGGCGAAGAAACTTCTGCCTCGGCCATGCAAAGGCACCATCACTGCATGCAAGACATGCAGTGAGGAGAAGAGCCGCTGCCATCCGACTACTGAAGCCAGACTAAAAGTCACATGCTCTGCCACTGCCACTGCAACTGCAACTGCAACCCTAGGCCCGGACTTCTGTGCGCATCCAAGTCTTGCCCCAGAGACTCCGAGTAGTCTCCAGCAAACGCCACGGCCAACCCCGACATCTCAACAAGGCTAGCCGTTGCTTACAAGGCCCTAGTTTTTGACATGGTTCCATACTCCACCATACTCCACCCCTCCCCTCCTCTCCTCGAGCTCGTGGCTGTGATCTGGAGAAGAAAGTCTATGGTCCATCCTAGACATATAATAAAGACTTCCCAACTTCCCCACACTGTTCTGAGACACTTTGGTACCAGGTGTCGTTCACCTACATTAATACTAGGTACTAGTTCCACTCGTCCAAGCTCTCTTTATTAACCTAACCTTTGAGCCTGCTTTGGGAACGACGTCTCTCCATTCTCTTCCTTTCTTGTATTCCTCTCCCCGCTCTCGGACTTCATCATCTTCATCATGGCTGAGAAGACCAACAACCCACACATGGAGCACATTGCCCAACCCAATGGTGGCAGTGCTAGCCCTGACTCTCTGTATTTCGAGAACCCCAAACTCAAAGAGATTTCCCATGATGAGAACTGCCGCCAGCCTTCTCAATTGGCCCACCAACAGACGATGGAGACACTTCGCGAACACGGCGCCCCAATTGATCACATCATTCCACAGGCCAATGCAAAGGCCTCTGGAGCTGATCTCTGGTGGAGCAAAGTTCGAGCTTACATGCAAGAGCCTTTCTCTGAATTCTTCGGATGTTTCATCATGATCTTGTTCGGTGACGGGGTCGTTGCACAAGTGGTGCTTTCAAAAAGTGAAAAGGGCGATTATCAGAGTATCTCATGGGGTATGTTTCTACCTTCCTGCCCATCACTCACACAACGCAAACTAACATGTCCACAGGGTGGGGGTAAGCTAATAACATCCTGCCAAAAGCTCCTTAGCTTCACTCAACTATTGGTCCTAACAATCCATACAGTATAGGTGTTATGCTGGGTGTTTACGCTGGAGGTAAATCCGGCGGCCATCTAAACCCCGCTGTCACATTCGCCAATTGCATATTCCGCAAGTTTCCCTGGCGAAAATTTCCAGTATATCTCATCGCTCAGGTCCTGGGTTGCATGTGTGCCTCCGCCGTTGTCTACGGAAACTACAAATCTGCTATCGATGTCTACGAAGGTGGTGCCAACATTAGGACTGTGCCTGGTTTCTCAAATCACTCCACTGCTGGTATCTTTTGCACCTATCCTGCTGAATTTTTGACACTCACTGGACAATTCTTTTCCGAAATCGTTGCGTCGACGATTCTTATTTTCTGCATTTACGCTTTAAAGGATGATGGAAACATCGGCGCTGGCAACCTTACTCCCCTGGCACTTTTCTTTGTGATCTTTGGGTAAGTTCTCTTGTACCCGCTTCATTCCCAGCTAACAATCCCTTAGCATAGGAGCATGCTTCGGATGGGAAACGGGCTATGCAATCAACTTGGCCCGCGACTTCGGCCCTCGACTTATGAGTTACTTCCTCGGATACGGACACGAGGTGTGGTCGGCAGGGAACTACTACTTCTGGGTACGTCCTTTGTCACATTTACCCAGATCCGAAAACACCTTTGTCAAAATTGAAGCTAATTCCGTGAATTAGATCCCTATGGTGGCACCCTTCTTCGGCTGCACGTTTGGCGGCTTCCTCTACGACGTCTTCATCTATAGCGGCGAATCGCCAATCAACACTCCCTGGATGGGTCTCGGTCGATTCTCAAGACCTACCAGGAAAGAGTGGTCGAATTCCATGGTTTGATGAGTGCGGCCACCTGGTCCCGCGGTGGGCGATGGAGAAGCGCAACGAGCGACGATGGCAGAAATGAAGCTGCTTGTACATATCGCGGCAGTCCGCTTGTGACCACGGCGAAGGCGGTACGAGCATACAAAGTCGTACATAAGTAGCCTTTGGATTTCGCGATGCCGAAGAAGACGTCATCATGGGTCTTTGATCGCACCAACGCCTTCCCATGTTGTTGATCATTTCTCATGACTTTACTTTACCTAGCCGGCTCCACCACCTCCGCTATATCAAGGGAGACGGGATCGTGTGACCACCACCGCTCGTCTGGTTGGAATGTGGACTCATTATCACTTCACTCTCACGCTCACCAGACAGCTCAAGGTAAAACGCGGATGCGCACACGTTCATGAGCGAGGGGTTCAAGTCTTGGTCCAAATCTAATCCCGAACCAAATCACCGACGATCACTACCAACCGCCACGCTTTCTTCCATTACCCGCCACCTTGAGACCCTACTACGTAGGGTCACCGACGGCTCAACGGCCACGCACGGCTCAACGGCCATACACAATAAAATCTATAGTTTTATATTTAACGCGTAATAACTTTACTACTATACCTTTAACTCCTAATTAGAAACTTAATATCGCTACTAACGTAGCTATCGTAGCCTTTTAGCTTAGTACTTTCCCTACTCTTATTACTATAGCCCGTTATTACGGCGCTCCGTATAGTCGCTATAAAAGGTAACTTAATAACGTCCCTTCGCGTTCAAATCGTCTACTAATAAATAGATACCTTACTAATACTAAAGAATAGTCTATTACTAACTAGTTAACTTATCTTAACGTAATTAGGATAAGAGTAATACTAGCTATACTAGAATTCTCTACTAATTACCTTATCTAGAAGTAGAATCCTTACTACGAAGAGAAGCTACTTATAAGTAATAAATAGGCTTCTAGATACTTAAAAAGATATCTATAATTTAAGCTATATAAGAATAAGGTTAAAGATCTTAATAAGTAAGTAGTAGAGTAACTAGAGAGACTTCTAAACTAGTTTAAATACTATAAGGTAGTTTATAAGTAGTATAGTATTAACTATATATAGTAGTAGAACTCTAATAAGACTAGCTTCCGTATTAGTATTAGTAAAAGTAAATTTATAATTACTCGTAATAACTACTTTAGAGTTACGTTAGGGATATCTATAAACTATAAACTAGTAACTATTATAGAGGCTATTTTAGCTAGTAGTAACTTTATTCTACCGTTTATTATTATACCTAGAATTAACTACTAAATACGCTAGTATTATATCTTAGGAATCTCTAGTAATTACTTAATTTTAATAAGTAAAACTAGCTACTTAAATAATATATTAGCTCTAGATTTTATTATATATTTTAATAAATAGATATAGAATATTAGAATTAATATATATAGACTTCTACTTTTAGATAGCTATAGTAGCTACCTTACTAAATAGTTTATTAAGTTTTATAATAAAAGAAAGATTATCTTATTCTATATAATTCTATATATAATATATCTCTACTAGCCCTATAATATAGTACTATTTCAACTCTATAAATACTAGTAGGGTAAAGCTATTTTATACGCTATAGTAATAGCTATATAGATTTTAATAAGATAGAGTTTCTATACTATCTCCCTAGTATTAGGGTAAAGATATTTAAAAAAGAGACTATTCTTAGTTTCTTTAATTAAACTAGGCTTTAGCCGTATAATCTAGAGATAGTTTTATAGTAGATTAGACCCTCTCTAGGGCTTTTACTCTAGAGTTAATTATATAACTACTATATTAGTTTACTACTCCTATAAAGCTTATAGTATTTATAGATAAATTAAAGTTCTTATAGAATCTTTTAATAGACTCTTCTAGGTCTATAAGACTTAGACTATATTTAAAAAAGGGTCTTATAGTTATAAATATAGTACTTATTATATATATATAGCTTTTATATATAAATATAGCTAAAAAGCGCCGTATAGAGTATTCTAGAATAGAGACTATATATCTATAAAAAGATAGTATACTTATTATAAATAAAGTACGTAATATAAAGATCTATAATAATAAAAATAATATACTTAAATATACCTAGGCGGAGGAGAGATATTAGTAAATAGCTATTAATAAATATAAGGTAATCTATATTATATAAATAGCTATAGCTAAATAGGAGATTAGAGTAGAGCTTAATAAACGTATAGAGATCTTAAGAATTAAAAAGGCTAAGTATTAGGATCTAAGTTATATAACTTTGTTACGTAACCTTCGCCTATATAAGTAGGTTTAGAGAATTAAAATATATTTGTCTTAATCGTCTTATCTTTTTAGCTATTTAGCGTAGTTAGGAACCTACTTCCTTATACTAAGGCGAGGGTATTAAAGGTTAAGAAATAAATATAATTAATATAGCTATTTAGCTATACGTAGCCGTTAAACTATTAGTAACCCTACGAAGTAGGATTATAAAGTAGTAGATATAATCTACTACGCTTTCTTTTTTCTAGTCTAGCCTACTATACTTTCTTTCTTCTAGTCTAGCCCGCTACGCTTTCCTTTCTCCTAGTATAGCTCCCGAATACCTAACCTCTAAGTCTCTAGTAGTCCGCGCGTAGCTAAGCCTTATACTATAATATATACGAACTACCTATTACTACTAGACTAGTTACTACTATTATTTATTACCGAGAGCGATTTCGATAAGATACTAAGGCCTAGAAATACGGATATAGGGTACCTAGTATATTCTAGAGTTTTATAGGGAAAGAGCCGACTTATAATAATTAGGTTAAATACTAAGGTAATATATAATATTCTCTAACTATAAGTACTCTATAAATATTAAGAAGACTTTAGAAGACTTTTTATTTAGGTATTATTATATATCTTTTAAATAGAGAATTAGTTTCTTATACGTTATCTTAATATCTCTCCATCGCTACCTATAATAGACTTTAATACTTTATCAAACCTACTTTATTAACTTGAAGTCTAGATATTCTCCTATAATTGAGTAGCTCTAGAATAACTACCCGCTATCTTTTTATCTCTAAAATATCAAATATAAACAAACTATACTAAATAGATCAAGGAGAACCGCCTCAAACCACGCGCTCTCCTCACATCTCAAACA
Organism: Venturia aucupariae; assembly: GCA_003693225.1. Lineage (NCBI taxonomy): Eukaryota > Fungi > Ascomycota > Dothideomycetes > Venturiales > Venturiaceae > Venturia > Venturia aucupariae. The sequence continues at coordinate 119,585 of QWZN01000078.1, forward strand.
ACACCCCTCTATTCCCATCCTCACAAATGAAAAAACGCTACTAGGACAACCCCTCTCGACGATTCAATATACAATCACGCCACTGTATAACCAAATTCCATTACCCAATAACATAACAACTCCAGTCTAAACGGGACTCTCCAAGCACCCATCTCACCCCATCAACACACCCCAACCCATCCCTCTCAAATCGAACATCTCAACAACCTACCTTACCTTTGTAATTCGCACGGTCCCAGGGCAACTACCCAACGTAGTACGAAAAACCCACCACTTCGCCCTCTCAGATCCACCCACCTTCACAACTCGATACATCCCAAGGTACAGTCCTGGCTCAGATCTTCCCCACGATCATTTTTGTACTGTGTAGGGTCGTCTGGTCATCAACGGCAAGGTTACAAAGGTAATTTGGGATGGCCATTATTGTAGGAATCCGGCGTGCTACCACAGGGACTTTCTCCGCACGTGCCAGACAAAAAGTCAATTATGGGACATGGTGCGGGTCCAAGGCTGAAAAAAATAGCATCACTGCTCTACGAGGTGGCAAAGGTGGGGTATTCAAAAAGTAGGGACGGGTGGAAACACTTTCTGTTTGCTATGTACATAGATTGCATATTCAGATCGCTGGTATCGAAGCTCTGATGCTACATACCTGCCAATCAGTTTCCGCTACATCAACCACCTGTCTGCTACCTCAGCTCCCTCTACTACCTCTCTCTCACCCAGGATGCTTCCGTACGGGGCCCATGCTAACCGATTAGATGCTTAAACTTTTCAATCTGCGCACTCAAATTAGCAAAGATAGTAGTATCTGTGAACACGTTACAATTTACCTTCGTACTTAAATACTTCTCTACCTCTTCTCCCTGTACGCCCCTAGCGTTGCCTGTCTGCCACGCAATCGGCACCATAGACACTCTCTCCTTGACAACCACCTCCCGTCCCGGTCCCTCCACGGCCCTCACTTTATCAGGGTTGTTCGTCAGCAGCCGAATGCCCGTGTCACCGCCCACTCCCAAATCCACCAGCATTGCCGTCGCGAGTCCGTAACTCCTTGCGTCAGCGGGATGTCTAAGCAGCAAATTTGCCTCGTATGTGTCGTGGCCCAGATCTTGCAGGTTGTAAGCTTTTAATTTCTCGCCAAGACCGATTCCGCGGCCTTCTTGACGAAGGTAGATGATCACTCCTCCTGCTTTGTTGGAAGGGAGAGCCATGAGACGAGCCGCCTCATCAAGTTGTTCACCGCAGTCGCAGCGTGCGGACCAGACAGTTTCGCCCGTATAACACTCCGAGTGGATCCGGACTAGCGGAGCTTTCTGCGCTTCCTCGCGCAAGTCCCCCTCGTCAGTCCGTAAAGTAGCGTTCGATTCCGTTTCAGGTATCGTGGGAGGCAAAGCAGTCGTTCCTGCGGCTTCAGCCTTCATTTGCACGATCCGACTACTCGTCCTGCCGGGATGCAACCGTCCAACGTAGGCACCGCGGATCATCCTGTCCCTCTCATCCTCGCCAGGACGTACTGCGTCGAGAGACTGCGAACGAATGTGTGGCCCGAATACAATCGCCAAGTGCTCTTTCGAGTCGGCATCATTTTTGTACAGATGTAGAAACATTTCTTGGCCCGTTGTGGTGGGTATGCGTGCCCGAACTTCACACCATACTTGCGGCAACTTCTGTACTAGCTTTGGAGCTGCCGAGGGTGATTCGAGGGAAGTATCCACGAGTACAGATGGGGCATCTCTCTCAATGGCAGGTGTGCCGGTACCGGGCGTAGCAGGTGGCGTGAAGGCGGGACTTATTAAATTTGGGGGCGGATCGTGGTGGTCGTGGTTCTTTGAGGGTCGCTCGTGGTGGTCGTACTTGTTGTAGTTGAGATGGAAGTCGGAGATGGTTCGGTTGTTGGGTGGGTGTGCTTGTGGTGAGTGTAGAGGGGGAAATGCCGGAGACGCATGCGCCGGCAGACAGCGGCTGTTATACTCGTGTTGGGGCATTGCGAAATTGTAGAGCATGGGTGCGGCTCAGGACATACAGGGACTCGATTTGAATATTGGGTCTCTTGGGGCGAAGATACCGTCGCCAATCCAAGCTGCCAGAGTTGGATTGGGGGCTTGATGACTTGCTCGTGGTTCCTCGGATACGAGTGCGGGCGTGGAGCGGCAGCGGTGCTCTTCAGGTGTGGAGTGGAATTTCACTCCAGTCCAGAGCAGAACCTCTCGCAAACTATCGGGAACAGTCAAGACTACGAAGGAATGGTAGCGGTGGGAGGTGGTGGCAGGGAGAACTATGTCCCGTGCAGCGTCAAATGCAGATGCAACGTGCAAGTGAGAGTCAGAGTGAGAGGGAGAGTGAGGGTGAGGGTGCGGATGGCGAAGGTGATGGAAGGCAGACTTCTAGAACATAGATACGGTGTAAATGTGTATCAATTTGTATGGATGCACATGTTTTGAGTACTAAGCATGAAACAGTCAGCATGTCAGGGTAATGCCAGTCCGGTGCCTAAGGTTGATGACAAAATCGACGGCTCTCGCTAAGGTTCCTCATCTTGAGTGACCCGCAGTGTGACGTCTTGGATATGGCAGTACCACCGTACTGTACTGTGATATGGCAGTACCACCGTACTGTACCGTACACAGTAGCACCACGACGGAGCACTACTAAGGCATGTACTAGTCCACAGACTGCGGTATGGTACACGGACATGCTGCATCCGACATGATACGAACGACTCTCTGACAGTTCCGGGGCTCAACACGTTCCATGATCTCCAACTTAACCCAAGCTCACCAGTATCTATCCGTCATTATCCAAGGTCAGATCCTGGCGACTTGACCTGCCTCTCGCCTGCGAAACTAGTAATCCAAGACAGGTTATTTTTATCGCTCGAACATCAATCTCATTCCAAACCACGAGTGGAGCCAGTGGTGTACTGTGTAGACGACTATACAGTACTTTACGTACCTACTAATACCAACAAACCAAGCGGGCTGTGGAGGTTTCAACCCGGTTGGTAAGACGACGGTATGTTTCCGCCATCTCGCGCGGCTATGCGGATCCTTCTAGAATACTACGAGTGCATAGCAGCTTGTTCGTGATCATCGCTTCCATCCGGTCATGACTCCTCCCCTCATAATCTACTGTGGTAGGTACACAGTACTGTGGTACTAGTATCGACACCAACACATTCACCATCACTTCATTGTTTGTCTCCGACAATATATTATTGACCATGAAGCAAATCCCACGACTCCCGTTACGAACACTTCGTACTGTGGTACGAAGTTACCACAGTGCAGTACATAATAATAAATCAAAGTTTCTACCCTTCGCCGTGAAATATCCAGGCACAACAATCTGTTAAAGTTCGACTGACACCCGTCCGTGTATGGAATACATGAACGACAATTCGAAAATCCGGGGTTGGGCGCGTACATCAACCACCTGTCACATTGTCTGTTCGCTGTAGATTGGGGCAGACGTGGTCCTCGACCTCGTGCGCGTACTACCGTACTGTACAGTGCTCCAATAATAATAATGTCTTGTAGCATTATTGTTCAGATAGCGAAGGACCATTTTGCATTGGATGAATCAAGGACAACATCCCGGCATGCTGGCATGCCTTGTGGCTACACCCTGTAATATCTTGACATTAATGTCAAAGCTTATTCCTGACATCTTCATGTCAAGGCTTGTTCCTGTCCATCGTTACTGTGTACGATTGAGACTCCTTCCCCACACTTCATCCGCATCTTTCTTTCCTGTAATTAACTGTAATCAGCAAATGCACGGTCTACTGTCCAGTCGCTGCGCGCATACTGTGTACACGGCCTTCACAATGCAGCGTGCACGCCTGACTCATGCCCCCCCCCCACGGTTCACAGACTCTTCTACTGTGTACTACTATGTACCAGGGACTCATTGGCAAAGCCTTCATACGGGGAAGAACAGGGTCATGCCGGGATGAAGGGAAAATGGGTCGCGACGTACCTGAAGTCTCTGGCACCCACCATGCCACAAATAGCCAGAAAAATAGCGCCACTCCAGCAAAGATGAAGTAGATCTTACCTTTCCCCAGCGCAGCATTGACGATCGGAAAGAACTGTGCTACCATGAAGGTCGAGATCCAATTTGCACCCAAGGCCCAACCCTGCGTCGCGCCGACAGCCTCCGTACTCACAAGCTCAGAGCTGAGGATGAATGGAATCGGGCCCAGACCAATTCCAAAGCTGCCCACGAAGAACAGCACAGCAACAGCTGAGAGGATGGAAATCGAATGTATAATGCCAATGGCTAAGAGAAGGGAACTGATGCCCATGCCGGCAATGGATATGAGCAGGCACGTCTTGCGACCAATCTTGTCAACTAGGGGTGCGGCCGCTGCCGTCACGATGACATTGATGGCTGAGACGGCGAGATTGAGTAGTGCCGAGTTGGATTGGAGGAGATCGGCTAGGAGACTGACACCGTACATGATTATGCTGTTGATTCCTGTGAGCTGTTGAGCGACCATGACCATGACGACGGCGATGACTGCTTTGCGGTTGTCGGGGTGGATGACGACCTCGAGCATGCCCATATGTTCTTTCTTGACGAAGACTTGACGAGGTTGTTCGTTGCGCAGTAGACTTTCTTCCTCATCCGCGGTAATGTCTGTTGGTGCATGGCCCCAATTCGCAACTTCTTCTTCGATGTCAACTTTGTCGCCTCTGATGCTTGTGAGAACCTCCCTCGCGTTTCGTGCTCGGCCTTGATTGGCGGTCCACACTGGACTCTCTGCCGAGAAGAGCAACGCAACTGCCTGTGCCACCCCAATGATACCACCCACAGCGAGCACAACTCGCCACAATTGACCGTAGCTGAGGACATAGCCAAGTAGCTGTGTAACAAAGATGCCGAAATTGACCATGACCTGGGTCAGGCTGCCAAAGAAACCCTTCTCTGCCGGTGGGGACACCTCAGAAATGTAGATAGGGACCACCACGACCGAAGCCCCTGCTCCCAGGCCCGAGATCAATCGACCAGCAGCCATTGTAGCAATGTTTGGTGCTAGAGCTTCCAGCATTGGCCCAAGTGTGAAGAATACTGTCGAAAACTGCATAACTCTCAGACGTCCATATTTAGAGCTCGATGGTCCCCCAGCAAGAGCGCCGATCAAGCCTCCAAGTGTGAAAATACTGCTGACTAGCCCAATTTCCGACGGGTTCATAGGTATACATTGAGGCAGCGCAGAGACGACACTATCTTGTCCGAACAGGGACTTTCGCTCGCAAGTGATGATTTGTTGAGGCGTATTGAGCTCGGCAAGATGATAGCCGAAGAGGAGGGGACCGAGGGTCGCAACGAAGAGGATGTAGAGGAAGTAAGGAGTGAGATCCTTGAACCAAGTCTTGGGATTCATGGTGTGTAGTTGGCGATAGGTACGAGGTGTAATATCCTCAATCTGGTTTATCTCAGCCTGACTCCTCTTCAGGGGACCATAAGTAGGAAGGCAAGACATTGTAAGCAGAAGTTGAAGCTAGGGAATGCAGGTGCATCTGGAGGAACAGTGAAGAGCAATGACAGAACGCTATGAACACTGGATAGATAAGGGGACACCTTCGTTAACTACTGGCTATGTCGTAGTTACTCACCTGACTGTATGGCTCAAGCACAATGATCGCATTCATGGGGGTTTGGCTGTGCGACCGGGCGTCATCAAAAAGCGGAATGCGGTAGGTAGATAGAGACGTCTGGATGGTCCGCTGTGTACAAAGGGACGACTTTGGTAGGGAGGAGACCAAAAATTCTCGTGAACCTCGGCGGAGATCGCCTATCGTTGAGATGTATGTACAATGCATGGTCGGTTGTCCATCTTGAGACCCCGAGTCTGAGGTTGGAGATCAGGTGACGAAGCTAGATCAGATTCACTACTTACCGTTCCTTACGGAGGTAGTAATCAATGGATGCTGAAGAAGTGCATGCCACTATTGTTGGAGCTAGAAATCTCCAGAAAATGAACGGCTCTGAGTTGCATGCGTAGCGATGCCCAGCCTACAAGCATGTTCAAAGTTAAGGGCACAGAATGGAATGGGACGACTGCCAGTCAGGCGGACGGAGAATATGACTGCCAAAAATATCCCTCCATAAGACGGAAACCTGACTTGCTATAGAGGCTTCATCAATACCCAATATTCCAGCATTTTGAGATCAGGTAAGCGCCTACATAGTCAAGGCTCGCCACCCCAGATCTTATCAGCGATTTGCCTTACCAAAGCCAGTTTCTTCTCCATGTCTTCGACAGTGACAGTATTCCCGATATAGTGACTCGCAAAGCCACACTGAGGACTGATCCCTAGTCTCTGCAATGCTTCTTGTCTACTCTGCCCGCTTCCCTTCGCTACATAATCTGCAGCCATCTCAACTCTCTTTACCATCTCGTCCACATTTTCGAGCTCCGCATATTTACTGGTGACAACTCCCATGATCAAGTTCTTGTTCTTTGGCAGATGCACCAAAGAATCGAAGCCGCCAGCTCTAGGAGTGTCGAACTCTAGATAATAGCTATGTACGTTCAGTGTTTGGAATAGTTGCGTGGCGATCCGGTCGTATGAACCCGTGCTGAAGTGGCGAGATCCAAGGTAGTTACCTCTGCAAAGATGAACACCCACATGCATGTCACTAGGACTCTTGGAGATGCAGTCATTATACATGGAGATGTATCTTGCCAGCGTCAAATCTGGATGACCAATATCTTTGTTGAGAGGATCGGAAAGCCAGCCATCAATCATGTTCTGGTCACAGAAGTCTGGCGGTCTTAGTATAAAGCGTTTACATGGGTGCCAATGGAACTCACAGGCAAGATTTGGGTCGTCGTATTGGACGTTGCGGCAACCGGCTTTATATAGCAGGTCAAGCTCAACTTGATAAGCTTTGGCGATGTCCCCGAGATAATCCTCATCGTTCGAGTATACATTTTTTGGGTACGCAATGCCCTCCTTATACCTGAAATGGTACCAATTGGGCGCTGCGAGCGTAATCTTGATCTCTCCCCAACGTTCTTTTGGCACAAATTTTGTGATGTACTCAAATTGCGGCACATATGGCGAGCGTCCGCTGTGCTTGATTTTGGCCTTGCAAAGGACCGTGGCTTCAGGTTTGGCATTCTCATCCAGCATGAAAGCGGCAATGTCCGGCATGTAAGGTCTGAACCAGTCCGACGGTGGCTCATCGATCGTCTCGAATCCGTCAAGTGATTCGAAAAAATGTGAAAAGAACATTCCTCGGCTTGAGTCAAGTTAGTATCCTTCCCAGTCTCAGAAGTTTTCATCACAACGGCAGAGCAATCTTACCGATATTCTCCATCAGTCACGGCTCGGATTCCGAGCTCTTGCTGTCTCTTCACGATCCATTCTATATATTCGTCCTCGGTAGCCGTGAGCTCCTTTTCCGACACCTTGCCATCTTCGGCTTCTTCTCGCTTCGCAATTAGTTTGTCTGGACGTTTGAGAGAGCCAATGTGCTCAACTCGAAATGGAGGGTTACGATGAAGAGTGAACGAAGACATTATAGCGGGCAAAGCTTGCTTAATCCTCCCAAGATTTGTGCAACTACGGGAGGGGATTTATACCAGGACGTAGCTGCCGTGTTGCAGAAGATCAGCTGGGTGTCAGATCCACAGCCTGGTATGCAGGTGGATATAGGGCCACATAACAGCAAACTATCGTATGATGCTCCAAGCTTAAAATGCGCCCCGCATATCAACCTTTCGGCACTTGAAGCCCGGTACAAGTGCACTAGCCGGCCCCGCGGTGGGAATTGTGAAGGCGTGAGCGTTAAGGTTGTTCCTCTTATTCCCGGCGTTGGAGTCTCTCTCTTCCCAGTGCCGGAGCCCAGTAAACATCTTTTGATGGGTAATCAGAGCTTTCCACCCGTGGACTGGAAGATCAACGGAAATCGTTTGCGGGACAAGAGACAAGAGAAGTTGATTTGACGAAATCACAACTGAAGTTCGAAACGAAGGGGCTACTAGTAGCCTAAAATGGACGTCACATGTGAGCCGCGAATTTTTCGTCGCCTCAACTTGAAGTTCAATCCCTGCCCTCAGAAAATCCACAAAATCCCTTTGTTTAAAGCTGGGAGAAAATGTATTGATGGCGCTATGTGGAACAATATACCACCATAAAAGCAAGGACGATGAAAGCAATCTTTTCTTATTATGTTGCTAGACATTGTTGACAGGTTTCACTTCCGCCTTGAACAAAATCGCGAATAAGTTCAGCTAAATGGTCAAGCCAGCAATGCCATTCACACTCTCAAGGTATTTCGGGACATTTTGAGAACAGAAGTTTATGAAGCATTCATCTATAGAAGAAGCTCATCGTCTTCAGTTCGAAATAGTTAGATAGTCGAAATCACTCGTAATCGATGTCGTGTAAAAATGCACTTCTCTCGTCTTCAAGCAATTGTCTTGACCTCTGTACTCAGTGGTTTGGAAGGGTCATACCCCACTCCCGTCACAATTCCCAATCCTTTCGTCCTGCCCTCCCTGAACAGTATCCTTTCACCAACAGCAAGAAATTCAGGCCTCTGTACGAACCTGAACGCCACTTTCGCCCTATCACCCGTCCGAATGTAGGCGCGGTCGATGTCAATGATAGCACACGTTTGAGAGATGGGACCGACGTGGAGCATCGCTTGGTATCTTGTTTTAATGGTGGTGGCGTGGGAAAGAATGAGAACTTCTGCAGTAAATCTATCGAACGAAATGGTCAGTCCAAGCCTGGTCCCTAAGATATTTTGTACGTACTCTCTGTATACCCTGGGCATTGGCAAGGGTGGCTCTGGTTTGTGTAACACCACCATTCCTTTTCTTACGTCGCGCCTTCGGACACCTCGGAGAGCGAACGAAGCGCTTTGTCCTGCAGCTGAAGCGGGTACGTTGATCCGTTTGCGCTCGATCGATCGAATCTTGGTGGTTGCAAAGTTACCCAACGAATCTGGTCCGACCAAAACTGTGTCTCCAGAGTGAACTATGCCAGACTTGACAATACCTGATACCACGGTCCCGACGAACGGCACACTGAAGGTATCGTTTACGTGGAACTCGAACGGTGCGTCGGTGTTGTAATTGCCGTGGTGTGGTAGAATGTTCATGAACGTCCTGACTAGATCGAGAGACTCTCCCGTCACGTTCGAGACCTGGAAGATGGGGCATATCCGCCGCGAGATAAATTGAGTGGCCGTATTGACACAGTCCTCCCGGTTTTTAATGAAGATCGGAATCTTCCTGGCCCCCTGAGATTTCAAGATTTTCGATAATTGCGTAATGGTCTGCTCCAAGATTTGAGGTGGGCAAATGTCGATTTTGGTGATTACCACCATCACAGGAACATTGAGCGCAAGGGCAATACCCAAGTGTTCTTTAGACATACCGATCAGACCGTTGTTCGCGGCAACCATGAGCAGGGCGTAATTAGGCTCAGAGCTTAGCAGACCAAAGACAGTCGTGCGAAGATACCGTTCGTGACCAGCCAAATCTGTGAAGCTGATGACTTTGGCCTAAAAGTCGTCAGCATGTCATTCATTTGCGATAGTCCCAGCTTGAGATCGACATTAACAAACTGCTGGCAATGCGAAGGCGAAACATTGCCAGGAATGAATCGAGTGCACTACAAATGACAAGACTCGCAACAAGAAAACAAGGAGTTTCGGTATCATACTTACAGATCTCTGTCCAATTTCCTCCCACGACAGTTTCCTGCCAGGGACATTTGAAGCCACGATTTCTCCCTTTGAATCGAATCCCAAGATTTCCATGCCCACGGAACTGGTCCGTCCACTCTCAATCTCGTGCTTGTGCCTGAAGAGGTTGACTCGGGCCTTGCCTCTGCCGTCGTCTAGACCGCCTTTGACAAGGACTCCAAGGAGGGTCGATTTCCCTGCATCGACATTGCCCACCACGGCAATACGCGTCTCGATCACGTCGTCGACATTTTTTGGTCGCCTTCTGACCATAAGCTTGCCGGAACATGAAGTGTCTTTCCCGCCGTCTCTTGGCCCAACCTCGACCTCACTGCCCACGATATTCCTCGTCATAAGAACCCTGCAATCGGCGCCCACCTCATCGGTGCAAGTCTTCAGCCTCTGTAACGCAAAGTCCCACTCTCTCTTCCCGAATCCCATAGATTCGCCATTGTCTTCGAGTCCAAGATCAAACATGTATTCGCCATTTCCTTCGTCTAATCTTCCGACGACGTAGTCGCGGAATTGCTTGATACTGTTATCGCGTGTGTTTGACGCATCATCAAGGAGGACTTGTCTCAGCCGTATCGTGTGAGTTTCGTCGGCGAGCCCGAGTTGATCTATTATGTCGAGTTCGTCGTGTTCTTCGAGGACGGGCTGAGGTTGGACGCCGGCGGGCTTGCGCTTGGATTGCTGTTTTTGGACATAGTCGGCAAAATCGCTGAGAGCCTTGGTAGCACAATGTTAGATATGTGCCGCGCAGTCATGGTCATGGGAGCTCAATGTAGGAATGTGGCGTACCGATTCGCCCTTGCGCCTATCCTGGAGCGACTGCTCCTGTATCCCCCGCGGCATTATGTGGGAAGATTTCAGATCCGTAAAGGTCGTAATGCAGGCCAGATGTGTTTGTTCTTCTGATAGTACGACTTGGTCATTTAAATCTTGGTGGGGTTGAGAGATGTCGATGATCCGACGAGATGGGATCCAAAGGTTGAAGCTATATCTCTATCACCGAACAGTCATCGATTCAGGTCCCACGGCATTGATGACTCGATCATCACGATCGAAGAAGAGCCTACGGAGGTATCAACTGGACCGGACTTGCTTCGAAGGATGAGCGGGTGCATGAATGAATCGTGTCTCCATTTAGACGAGGGGCAGATATGTCACGTGGAGACGCGAAAGCGCGTTCGAGGTCCATCCAGCTCTCGTCAGTTCTGATTTTCATCAATCAATTGAATCCCCGCGATTCTACATATCTCAATCTCAATCAGCACTCGCAATGTCCGAAGCAACTCCACGCATCACAGCTGCATATCTCGAACAGTTCCAAGGCCAAGCCGTTCGAGTTGTAGGGCGCGTAACTCAACTTCGCGGCGACCATGCTGTGATCGATGCCGGTGGTTCAATCACTGTCCATCTTACACGGGTAAGCTTTGCGCAAAGGCTTATTGTCGTTGAAACTCTGACCTCCCTCTGCAGGACTCCCACCTTCGCGAAGGAAACGCCGTCGAAATCGTGGGAAAGGTGAAGAACGATCTCTCCATCCAAACGTTGATGGCTACGGATTTTGGTGACAGCTTTGGTGAGCCATTCGAACTTTGTCGTCCACGAGCCCCATCTCTCAACGATCGCACGTTATTTTCGACAGCTCGCAGTTTTCATCGTCAATGTGGTTGGCTGCGAAAACAATGGCTGTTTGGCATTTGCAATGGAACTTGTGCCCAAGTTTGATCGAGGTCTGACGTTTTACTAGATCTTGCGGCTGCAGAAGCGGTCGTAGATGCCACTCACAGATACAAGGAGATCTTCTATGGTGAAGATTAGGTGGGCAAGGTTCGAAGGCTTGATTTGATACGAAACCACAAGTCGGGGAATAAGAAGCATAGCAAAGTAGCCGAGATGCTCAAGGGCTCTCGGTTGGCACAGACAGACCTGAGGTGGAAGACAATGTATCGAGCAAGACGGGGTTATATCTTGAGTGCCACGCTTTCAATGCATTGAGTTCCAGAACACCGTGCTATGCCTCAAAATTGAACAAACCAGTTCACAACTCAATCGACTCTCGCCCTCTTATCCTCCCTCCGACCACCATCCGGAGGCGGTCTTTTCCTCTCTCCCAATGAACTGGCATTGGCACCACTCGGTGCCGCCCTATCACCACCCTCATAATCACTGCGAAATCTTTCGTCCCGATTCCAGTCATTGTCACCGTTTCTAGGTTTCCTGTTGTCCAGAAAATCTCCCCATCTACCTGTGTCTTCACTTTTCATATCTTTATATTTCGTGTGCCCTTTCTTGCCCAGCTTCGTCATGTCTCGAATCTGCATATATGCCGGTAACGCGTCGCGCATTGACACATCGTCCTCGTATCTCCCGCCCATGATATCCCTGTTCGCAAGACCACCTGCCTCGAGATCTTCGGTGAAGAAAGCACCTTTATGGTAGTATTTTTGCATAAATCCCATTTGTCCCTTTCCTTCCTTGGTTGCTCTTTGGTTGTCGATGTGGATCTTGTCTTCTGCTTGCCTTTCTTCATTACTGAGATTCCGCCGTCTCTCGATCTCTTCGAGCTCCTTTTCTTTCTCGATCAACGCATCGCGGTCTCGTTTTACCCTCGTAAGTTCCCTCAATTTCCAAGCCGCATATTCGCCTTCGGGATCTAGACCATCAGTATCATCCACCTCGTCAACGATGTTATCCTCGTCGTCCCAGTACTTTTTACCCATCGCCAACTCATTTGCTCGATTCTCCATCTCTGCGCGCACAAGCTCATCTGCTCTCTCTCTTTTCCTGCCTTCCTCCTCTTTCCAGCGATCTTCTTCCGATTCATCTGGACCGCCTTTCCGCGCTCCCCTTTTGAGGAAGACGGGTCGAATCATTTTTGGTTTCTCGTCTTCACTCGATTCCTCTTCTTCAGAGTCAGATCCCTCTGATTCTGAGTCGTCGGATCCGCTTTCGCTGCCGTCTTCTTCTTTCTCGGCACCACTTTCCTCCTCCGTCTCAAACTCATCCTCGTTTATTATTGGTTTCCGCGTGGCCTGCGCGCGTTGCTGTGCATTGAGATCCACATTCTTGAGATTTGAGGATATCTGAGTGGCAGCGATGGGTTTCGTTTGCTTTGGGAAGGAGGAAGCGGAGGGTTGAGGGCGTTTGGGGGGCGCTGGTTCTTTTGGTCGCTCTTCTTCCGAGTCTGATTCTGAACCTGAGGAGACTTCTGCGACTGCTTTTCCAGGACGATGCCGGGGAGCTTTCAAGGGATTGGCAGTCATGCGTTTGGGTGCCATTTCAAGAAGAGGGATGAGGTTTCGTTGAGAGACTTGCGAGGTTTGGCGCAAGTGCAGCAGTAGACTGAGGCAGAGGTCGACGTACATTCAATAGATGTGCAAGGCAATCGGCACGTGATTATAGAATACTAGTATACCTCTGCTTTTCCTCCAATTGCCTCCCCATCACTGTATCATATCAATTTGGGAGGCATATTCGTCAACCATTGTGAAGCTGCTTGAGTATTCGGACAACATGATAGGAAGCGGAGTGGCAAAACCTTAACCGGGAACCCCAAAAAGGTAAAGCGTACTAAGGTATATATGCTACCACTTTTCCCATTGACAATCCCCAAACGCTCACCAGGCTCCTCCACCAAACACCCACCATGAGAAAGGACACCATTCCAGCCAACGAAGACGAGCCGCTGGTCGATACCACGGCCGCGCTGGCCAAGAAGTCGAAACGACTTGACAGAAAGCTCAAGAAATTGGAGAAGAAAAGGGCAAACTATGTCCAACCGAAGTCTCTCCTTGATTTTCCATACGAATTGATAATGAACGTCTTCACGCTACTTCGACCTTCGGATGTCTTCAACTTGCGCCGCACGAGCAAGGCCCTGAACGACTTTGTCAAAAGCGAGGAGATTGTCATTTCCAAGGCCATCATCAACAGGCGTTATCAAGGCCTGTCCAAATGCTTCCCCACCCCCAGGCCTATTGAGGACGTGGAGCCAGAGATGCACGACGTATTGCTTAGTCGTCAAAATTCGCTCAATATTCACTGGAGATCGTACCAACATATCAAGCCCTTCAATCCGCGTGTTATCTGCACTTGTATAACTTGTGTTCTCCGTTGGAACAATCTCAACATCATCGTCGACTTCGCTCATTTCCAGTCAAATCTGGACCAAGGCCAGCCAATTCCGATGATTCAGCGAGGCCGCAATCCAGAGTGGAATCAAAAACTCATCAAGAGAAATGCTGAAGTTGTTGAGAAGGCGCTTCACAGTCGACTTTGGTACGCGCGAATCCTCGAGGCGCATCTCAACTCGACAGTAGGGTCAATTGCTCGCCACGCAGCAAACAAAGGCAACAAAAGGCGTCGATTTCGAATGGCTGCAGAAGACGTTGAGTCGGGGACAGACCTGTTTCTCGAAAATTCAGGCCCGCCAACCATCGACTCTCCTTTTCACCGGGATAATTACCACATGCTCGAGGCGTTCTTGCCGAATCGTGGATGGTTCGCCGAGGACAACTGCTGGAAATACATGCCAGAATCGCACCATCTCCGAGACCTTGAATGGGTCAAACAGGGATGGAAGAGGCGGGAGAAAGAAAAGGCTGCGACAATGCTAGAGCAGATTGATCATATCCGCACATGGCTACAGCTTCAACATGTTGATGGCTATCCGACATTGAGGGCGGCTTTGATATGAACATTTCTAATGGTTGGAATGGAGTTAGACATCTATAGTTGCACACGCTTGAAGTGTGGGTATAAAGTTCTATGTTATTGTTAGCGGTTTTGGACAGTAGCCATGGCATAAAATGTATTTCCCTGATAGCTTCGAGAGTCATTTCGGTCCCTCTACCAACAGCAGATTGAGAACGGCAGAATAAACTGAAAATGTCACCGTGTACGTGTACATGTCCGGGCGGCATTTCTCAATGGCTAAGTACATCAACCAGCTCAAGTACGATCGAGAATTAACACCCCGATCCTGGGACAGAATTTCCTCATCAAAAGCTGGAGAGCAATAGTCGATCAATCTTCGTTGAAACGCCGATTTACACTATCATTTGCCGCAAAAGCGTCGCCTTTCGTTGTAATTTTCTCTTCATTGCGAAACAGCAGAGCCGTCAATTCACTGCCCTTTGATGCCAGCCCATCATAGAATGAATGATGAAGAGCTTGAAGTTGATGCTTACGGTCAGTAATCCCCTTGTCTCCTTTGCAACTCTAGTTACATGCATACATTACACCACCTCTTCCTCAGACAGCACTTTGCACTTCAACACTCACAAACTTGAAGCCCAACTTCTTCGGCATTACGTTCCCCACCGGCTGTGCCAAATCAATTGCAACTTCCGCCTCTTGTCGCGACACCAAGAACACAACCCGAACCTGATCACCGAAACCTCGACCTCAATACCAGCGTCCACCGTCAAATGACACAACAATGGACCGCTACCCAGATTCACCGCGTGACGAAATCTTCACCCTCACCCGCCACGTCACTCCAGCTCGCGACCGCGAGTACATCCGTGACCTGGTAGAAGGGATGACAACAGTCGGACGAGTATTGGATAGCTACAAAGACGAGAACATGAGATTGAGAGCGGAAGTCGATGATTTGAGAGAGAGAGTCTATGGTGGAGTTGCTTCATTCGATCATGAGAAGAATTACCGGAATTCAAGAAGTTTGAATGTAAGGGAAAGAAGATTGGCTATGGGGAGGCAGGATGAGGAAAGTAGGGGTAGAACCCTTGAGACTGAGCACAGGAGTGTGAGGTCGAGGTCGAGTATTGGCGTCAATAGGGATGAGGAAGAAGTTCCGTCCCCGCGCTCTGAGGCATTTAAGAGCATTCGACCGATTGGTACTCTGGAGAAGCCGTCTGTGGGATTTGAGGCGATCAAGGGTCATTATAGTGGCCAGCGGAACTATAGACACCCACCTCAACAAGATCGGAGGCGGCAAAACGTGAGGTACGCAAGAGACGTCCGTGATCACACCTACTCGCAAGAGCTGGAACCTGAATCAGCACCTGGAGGCCCCACCAGACCGATACCAGATGGCAAGGAGACCAGATGGTATACGTGGGAGAGAAGAATACCAGCCCGTGACTGGAAAGTGTCCGTGGCAGAATACGACAGGCAAACTCATGCCAAGAACGATCACCGGAATCACCACCGTCTGCACCTATACGACCAAGACCGAGATGACCTCGACGTCGAACCAGAACTTCCAGGGCATGCCTGTGACCAATATCTCCCACCAGAGCCACACATCGTAGATAAATCCAGGTCAATCTCCTCCGACGAGAAAACGATATGGCAAGGTCACTGTCCACCATCCTCATTTCAAACTATAGAGCACCCTCCGTCTACATCGTTAGCCTGGGAGCGAAGAGAAACACTAGACGGTCTCTATTATTACTATTTAAACACAAAAGATGGACGAATGACAGATCCGCAGCCGATCGCACGAGATGAGTCTGAAGGCGAGGAATTTGATCTTAGTAGATTGAGGGTGACACCACAGTCACCGCCAGCCTATCGTTACGATGCGCCGACAGCCTCAAAGAGCAAGGATCTGTCACCAAACCTACCCGTGCACATTCCATATCGGTACAAGACTATTGCTGCTTTGAGGGATGGCGCGAAAGACCCCGTGCTAGTTTTGGGATCAGCATCAACGAATAATCCCAAGCCTTCTAAATCAAGCGCAGAGAGTCTTCCTCCATCTCCACGCTCTTCTTATCGAAATTCAACTCTGAAACCTCCGGAAAATGCACAATCGGTGCTTCCAAAACCACCAATAGGCGTATATAACAATCGAGCATATGACAAACAATTCTCTTCGAAGAAGATCTCCACATTCGATCATCTTGCAGAACGGAAAGCCACTTCAAGGGTATTCGTTCCTCCAGCGCGAATTTCAGCCTCCACAACGACTTCAAATACTTCTGAAGTCTTCCCACCAAGTCCACGATCTCATTACGGGTACAGCCAAGGACAATCAAAGACTTCAACCCACTTCAACCAGCCCGCTAAAGTCACGCCGCCACAACAGCCGCCAATCGAACCGACTCAGCAGGATTCGCCCAGATCAACCACCGCATACCAATCGACTTCTAACAAAACTCATCCACAAAACCTACACAGGACGCATCTTTCAAGTTTTGAAGAAGCATACGGCAGCTCCCACGGCAACTACAAAGTCCCTTTCGTGAATACAGTGACCGACATCGATGAGAGAGAGAGGAAGATTTGGAGTGCTCCCAAAGTCGCCGAGGTAAAAGCTGCCAAAAAGAAAGCCGACTCAGTGAATGCTCCTAGCGTCAGAAGAGAGAAGATTGCTGTGCCCATCCGTCCCCGAGCCAGTACACGAGGATCAGGCCTTGGAGTTGGAGCCGATGGAAAAAGGGATGAGGAAGCGGGCACGGGTAGAGAATACAGCAGAGTGGGGAAAGTGAAATGGACAGGTAGTTCATGATAATTCTCGCGGGTCAGAATGGAGCAATGAGATTTGGTACTATAGTCTTGGGAATAAGGCCAGATAGAAAAGTGTAGCGGGAATGTCCAGGCACTGTCGTCATGACGTGATTTAATTGCGTGGCGGGTGATGGTGGAGCTGGCGAATACGGTGCTTCAAAAAAATGAGATTCTTGCTGAGTTGACAGGTAAGAAGTGAAAAGTTGAGGGAAGGAGAGTGTGCAGTATTTCAGATGCCAATCGTAGAAGAGAGGCCAAAACGACAAAAGATACAAAAGTGTAACTTTGTTGGCGATCAAATAGAAAATTTCGCGGATTAAGAGAACCATGGAAAGTTGGCAGAGGATATCGAAGCGGGCAGAGGGTAAAGGAGACCAGGTACGGGATATTCGTTTCGGATGCGTTGAAATGACGAAGGGGAGAAAGTGGGGACGAAAGTAATGGAAAATACGTCAGGAGAGATGTGGATTTGAGGGTGAAAATTGTGCTTGTACAAGGCATCTTCTGCTTGACCTCACAGTTCTAATTCTACGACAATTTCGCCGGTTGCACTTTGTCATATTGTCCTGCGAAGCGCTTATTAGTATCTTCAACCGATCAAGTATTCTGTGGTATATGTAGCACTTACCTGGTTTCACAGCAACGAGGACGATAGAGATAGCCATCACCTCTCCAGGTGCTGTTTTCCCGGTCTCTTTGTGTCTGACTTCATTGGGTGTCGCTTTGTTGTAGTCGTAATATCCAGTAGTAGTCCACTTTTGGCCCAGTGTCATTTGCTTGCCCACCACGTCTTTTGTGCCGCAGCCATCCATGACCGAAATGTGGTTGACGGCAACCTTGTCACCGGTAGGCATGAGCATTCCACCCATTGTCTTATACACGTACTCGGGCTTTGTGGCGTAGGCGGCAGTAGAATTGCATAGCATGCCGTCGGAGGCTGTGATGTCAATATAAGTTCCTCCATCGTGAAGGTGGCTGGCTAGGTTAGAAAGGACAGTAGACTTGGAGGATACAAAAACTTACCCAATGGAATCAACAATGCGACCCTGGATATTGGCTGGCCATGGTGCCGGGGATTGAATCTTGAAGACTTTTTGGTCGTGAGGGGACTCAAGTTCCGAAGAGCCACAGGAGTTGGCGTCCAGGAACACAGTCTTGACAGTGTCCCATCCAGCGGGAAGAGCACCAGGAAGCACGTCGTAGGTCATAGTTATGTAGACTCTTGCGTCTGGGTCATTCATATTCATGAGTTCCACGAGGTAGAAGAACCGGTCAGCGGGATCCACATGGTAAGCACTGGGTTTGTCCTTTTGATCCGGAGAAAAGTAATTGAAAGGGGTGCGCTCATTTCCCGTGACAAAGAAGCGCTCCGTGTTTTTAGAACTAGTTCCCGTGATTTTGCCCTTGGTACCAGTGAACGTATTGGTAGCCATGTTGAGGCCGTCCATAGGAACGCAACCATCGCATTTGGCCCCAGTCTTGCCGTTCACATATCCATTGACGCCAACAGGATCCCAGCGGATACCGGTGGGATTATAATTCATTTGGACCATGTGGTGCAGCCAAAGGCCGGTGTCAATGTTCGCGTTCGTTCCGTTTTCGTATTCGAGGCCGCCGACCTGCCGTAGAATGTTGCAGTTTGTGCAAGGTAGCTCAACGTCCACATCATAGTACGACTCGAGCATACCATAGAGCCCGGATTCCCGATTTTTCTTAGCCATGCCTGGAGCTACATATGGGCCTGTCCGCACTGTGATACGTTTGGCACCAGGAACAAGGGCTGCTAATGGCGACTCTGACTCTGTTGGCTGCGCTTTAACGTTCTTTTGGCGGCCGGCACCTGGGGGATCTGTGATTGTTAATACAATATTATCTCGAGGTTAAATATGACTGCCACCTACTGCCAGTGGAACCCATAACAGCGGTGTCACCCTGTTTACAAAGGCAGCCCACAATGCCTGGGATGATACCGCAAACACGCCCCAATTGGCGCTTTTCCTCAGGCGAAGGTTCAGCCAAGACAGCCTCTGCGAGGAACAGACCAACTAGCACGGCGAACTTCATCTTGTCGTGCCTGAACAATGAGTGAATGGCTGAAGACAACGACTACTGTGCCTGGTAACAATACACAAAGCGAGGGAATGATTGTGTGTTGGGGAAAGAGAGTGTTGGTAGAGGTAGCAAGGGCACTTTCAATATTAGTACATAGTAGAGCGTAGAGAGGGAACAACATGGGTTACGGAGTGACAGGATCACCTAACAGTAAAGGTTAATCATCTTCGCCATATCTAGCCGTATGTAGTTGAGGGTTGGCATGTGCTTTCGGGCGTAGGTTCGAGGCAGTGTGACAATGGTGGATTGGCACAAGCGATTCCAAAGTCACGGAGATTGATGCTTAGGGTCGCGACAGTACAGGCTGTTTAATTGGAGACGAAATCGACGTTCAGCCACAGACTAAAGTGCTGGGCCGTCGGGGTAAGTATTTGGCTGGCGAGATGGTGTGTCGAGGTTAAGTTGTGGCTAATGCATGGTTGGAGATAGATTGGTTCCGAGGCGTTCGGAAAGTATTCACCTCGTCAGTATCGCACGGAAGTTCCGTTTGTGGACGGAATGCTTGGGATGGTAGCCATTTGATCTTATTGGCTTTGGCACAGGTTTCCTCTCGAGCGGCAAAAGTGGTCGACTTCAGGTGCTTTGGAAGGCCAAAAAGCGCCACCCCACGAGTACGCCGTCTGATGGAGGAGACGAGATGCTGATCACGACCGGTGGCATCTTCCACTACCATGCAGCTTTGCGGCTCAATGGGTGATGGTAGGGAGTCATCAGTCCTAGTCATCACACATCGTCTCGTACTATTATCGCCTGAAGGTTACAGTGACCGATTGCGTAGACTCGGCGAGTTCGTGGCGATGCTTCGTCCCAAGTCTTGTAGTAACGCGGGCAGGGTTGCAAGAGGGAGCAATGGATGGAGAGAGCAATGGAGGGACGCGACTGATGGGTGGATGGGTGGATGGATGGATGGGTGGATGGGTGGATGGGTGGATGGGTGGATGGGTGGATNTGGATGGGTGGATGGGTGGATGGGTGGATGGATGGATGGATGGAGGGCCTGATGGAGGAGATGCAGTGCTGGTGATGGGCGGAAGTCGACGGGTGGGATAGACGGAGACGGAGCTCAAGGAATTGCGACAAACGATTAGGTAGTATCGCAGGCTGCACCTCACCACTCAACTCCCGTCCTCTTCACCCGTCTCTTCGTCTTCCACCTACAACAACAATATAATAAGATGCATGCGATCATGATCCCATACTCCAGCTCCAAACAGACTTGCCTTCCTCATCTCAGCCGCGTCAATCAAGCCAATCTCGGCTTATAACATAGCCTTCACTGTCTATGTACCTGCAGGTGATAACCACAATGATGCCAATTTCATCCATGACCATCCCGGACAACTGGACCTTTACTTCCCGTCCTGCTTACAATCACCACCCCTTTCTTCCGAGCAGAGAGGATACTCTTGGCACATACCTAGCCATGGTTGCCAAAACAACAGGGTAGACCTCAGGCTTATCGAGACAAGTTCGACATCTCTCGCCATGACACTGGTGGCTCGGACCTTGGACATATGAGCTCAGCATGGACGTTGCGACTAACGAGATCAATCCCTTTCACTCTCGAAGAATGAGATCAGCTTCGATTATGCTTGTGTGGCACCAAATTGTGCTCACCTCTTGGCAGTCACTCATATACACGCGCGACTCGTCCAATACGTCTTTCCAAGACCTTCACAGACTCTGTTTACCCAGAATTCTCCCAGGCAGAAGCGCGGTCCAAATAACACAACCCAATGTCACACCTCCAGCCAAATAAAGCACAGCATTAACATCGCCCTTTCCGTCCGCTCCGCTCCTAGCGTAAAGATGCTGCGCAATCAACGGACTCACGATGCCGAAAAGCCTGCCCCAAAAGCTAGCGACACCACACGCCGTCCCTCGAATCGGCGCTGGATACGCCTCAGGCGTCCATCCGTACAGCACTGAGTTAAACATTGATTGGAAAAAATATTCCATGGCATTCAGACCGATATTAGAGGCGCGGGAGTTGACGGTAGAGAAGATGAAAATGGAGGCGCCCATAAGGCCGGAGGAGAGCATCATAGTGTACTTGCGGCCGATGTGGGGTAGATGATAGCAGAGCCCGCCTAGGAGGACACCGACGATACCGGGGAGATAGATGTAGACATATGAGCGGTATGTGTCTTTGAGGCTGACATTGAGAGCGCCGTTCTTCTGGGCAACGATCGTGGGGAGATAAGTACCTTGCAATACTGTTAGTTTGGGATGGGCGGAAGAGAGGACCATTAAATTTACCGGCTACTGTGAAGCCCCAGAAATCACAGATGTAGGTAAGCCAGATAAGGATTGTGAGACGAGCCATTTGGAAGTCTGAGACCAGCATTTTGTACCGAACAAGTTCGCGCATGAATTTCTCCTTCATGGTTCGTGCTTGTAGTTTAGATCCCTCGGCGATATCGCTCGATGTCTCGACATGCTCTCGAGTCAACTGCTCGAATATTTGCAGCGTGATGCTGCAATGCAACTTGTTGGTTCTGGCGATATTGAGCAGTACTTCTACCGCCTGGTCGTCCCGACCTCGGTAGACTAGAAATTTGGGCGATTCTTGAAATCTGAAGACGACGAAGCGCACGAAGAACACGGTCAACGTGATGGCACCGAGCGTGTACAGAAGATATCGATAACCCATATTCTGCGACTTCGAGCAGCAGGCTACTCCACTGGCCACATTTCGACAAGATGGTAGAGGGTCGGCTGTTGAAAAGTCTGGTTTGCAGCTCCATTTTGGGATGAAGCCGTAGGCGATGGCAGAGCACAATACCACGCCGATAGGCTGGAAAATGGAAAGAAGGGCGAGTAAAAAGCGTTTGTTTTGAGGAATGAACTCCAAACAGATGGTGGTATCGATTGGGATGTTTCCGCCGACGCCGAAGCCGACAAAGGCGGTGAGGACCAAGAACGGTGTGTAGGAATTTGGGATGCCCAGGCAAAGGCCAAAGATTGACGAGATGAGGCAGGTCAGATTGAAAGCCCATTGTCGGCCTGGATGTTCGTCAGTGAATGGGAAAGATTGGGGAATTGTGGAAACAGTTGCTACCAATAACGTCGACAAGAAATCCCCACACGAAGGCACCTGCTGTCAAGCCAGACGAGAAGGCTATGGAAATGTTTCCCGACTGTCCATCTGTGCATGTTTAGTAGTATACACAGCACACCCGTAAGCAAAGATGTCTATCGTACTGCTGAAACCAAACTCTTGTTGTATGGGGCTAAGTACGAGACCAAATGCTTGAGCCCACAACAAATCAAGCAAATAGCCGAAGCCGCACAGGAACCAGATATACCACTGGTAACGTCCCATGCCATGCGAATCGAATTCCCGGTTGATCAAGATGCATTTCTTCTCGTACAGCGACACATGACTATCAAAGCCCAGCTCCTCTGTCAAAGATTCCGGCGGGTGATGTACGTGGCCATGAGGCGGACTGCTAGGCTCTTCGACTGGCTTCATCGTTGGCGAACTGGTGGCGAGTCTGGAGTAAGAGTGCATCGAGGCAACGTTCTTCGACCTCATGGAAGTGGGGTTACACGTTCTTGACAAGCGGGATGGAAGAAGCTAAGCGATGTTGGGTATCAATCGATATGTGCAAGTACCCAAGGCCAAGGTTCCATTTGTCCATGAGCGCAATCGATAAGCATGTCGAATCGATGAGCATGTCGGATCGATGAGCATTTGTCCATGGGAGCAATCGATAAGCATGGGAGCAATCGATAAGCATGTGTCGATGGGAGCAATCGATAAGCATATCCATGGGCGTGTGCAGGTTTTCTTCAGCGGGGGATCTCTCTTGTTCCGAAGACTGCAACTACTAATGCAGTAGTAATAATTGAAGACTACTACGAACTTACCTACTGTTCATACTATCTGTCAGCTATAAGCAGCACGTTTCTAAACAACGCAACGCGACAAATAAAGTCAACGCAATGCTTGGCATCGGCTTTGCCCCCGACACCACCGCAAATCAATTTATTTGCACCAGTGCCGTGCCCTAGACTTCAATAAGAGGAGCGAAAACGAGCCCTCCACATCCCGCAATCACTCCAACCAAGATTTCCGTTGTACTGATTAAAACCTGAATCACGTTCCACGTCTTTGGCTATGCGCTCCGCAACTCATTGGCCATCACCTGTAGCTATCAGTCGTATGCCTCATGACTTAATCCGCCACTGGCGGGATTCATGGTGCCGAGTCCGAGTACGAAGAGAAGCAGAGTAGCAGACATATTAATTTTGACTGATATAGGAAGAGCCGATGAATCGCTCATGGGAGAATAAAAAAAGTTTAAGCCGTCCTTCGTTTCAACAGTCCTTACCATCACGAACCTCACACTCCCATTATGCGTTCCTCTTCGGCCTTTGTGGCCTTTGTGGCTTCGTTGCCAACGGCTCTAGCTGCACCTGGCTGTCCTCCTCTCGAACTCATTTATGGTGAGTCAACCACAGCCTTGAGCCTCACCTTCCACAACTAATGCAACGTCAGCCAGAGCCACCACAGAACCAAAGGGACTCGGCGCTGCAGGCGGACTGCTTGCCAAGGATCTGGCCAAAGACCTCCCATCCGCGACTGTTTACGCGGTGAACTACCCAGCAAGCATGGGAAGTCTCAATACCTGCGAAGGCCCCATTGATTTGATCACACAAGTTAAAAAGCGTGTCGATTCGTGTCCAGGTATTAAACTTGCTCTTGGAGGCCATTCACAGGGCGGAGCAGTCGTCACTGCCACCATCTCCAAGATCCCGGCCAAGTATCTAAGCAGCATCGTTGCTGTCACGTTGTTTGGAGCACCACCATGCTCGGACTTGACAAAGTCTACTGTTCCGGGTGTGGCAGAAGTGGGAGCTCGTTGCAAGTCCTTCTGCAACTACAAAGATCAGGCAAGATATCTTCCTGGGCCAGTCTGCTTTACGTAACTAACGAGCGACAGATCTGCGATTCGACGGGGGCAATGGGAAATGGTGGTCCCCGAGCATCGTGTACCCTACCAAAGACATTCGTACCAAGGAAGAGAGACCTCGAGGTGAAGGATTTTGGAATGGGATATCCTGCCTACGTTGAACCGAGGCCATTGAGCGAACAGGAGTCGCTTCGGGTCAACCAGTTCAACAAGCAGGCTGCCGCGACCTGCGGAGAAGATGAGCGCGGTCACAAAGCGGGCTCGACAACAGGCTTAGCCGCCCACATGGCCTACAAGTCAGATGGCTATTATGTGGCAGCTGCTTCCTGCTATATCGCGAAGATGTTCAAGGCAGCCAGCGGCGCTGCTCCTGCTGCTGCTGCTGCTCCTGCTCCTGCTACTGCAGAAGCCAGTCAGTAGATTCAAAAAATCTGAGTAGCAATTTCGATTTTATCGTCGCAACATCCTAATCACTATTCTGCACTGTTCAGTCGTCTTCTACCCTTAACCTGGGACATTAGCCTTTGATGAAGATCGAAGACTTCGGAAGTTCTGGCAAAGGTCATCGGTTTTGAAATCAAAAGGCAAGCCATATTTTTCTCTCGCGTTTCATTCGCTCACCATACCTTGTCACCGTCAAACCCCCTGCTTTACAGTTGGACATCCAAGAGCAGGTAGCGTACAAGTCTGTGTGGACTAGCCATACTAAAAACAGCAGAAGTTGGGGTGTTCAAGAATTCCCCCTCAAGCATCTTTCCACGCATTACATGCTGCCACAAGTTTACCGTTCTTCTTAGTCACGTAAAACCGTATTCCAGCGCGAGATTTTCTAGGATTCTTCGAGACGAAGCTACCTTCTAACAGATGCTAACATTGTTCGCCACCGTTGCGCAACACACGTGGCTGATGAGGCTACATTCTTCTCCGTCGCCATCAAGATACCGTTTTTATCTGGGGAAAGTGGATTAAATCCAAGTCGCATGCCGCTCTTTAAGGACAACTCTGCTACTCCGCCTCTATAGTATTCGCCAGCAAGACACAAAAGACCCAATTGTTTAACTCTTTGGAATGGAAATACGACGACAATACCTTCCTTTCATCCCAGCTCTGTTCTCATTCATAGCCTGTATCTTGAACATTAGCGTTCTGTTCGCTGGAGACTGACCAGGAGGCCTAGAGCAATACCCAGTTTCAACAGTATATTGATAACTCCAGTCCCAACTAGAGCACCTGCATCTAATACCATGTCAGCTCAATACTTCCCACGCGGGCAACAACCTCCTGATAAACCTGCCATCCGTAACAGAACTACAAGATCCTCCTGCCTCACACATCAGTAACCTTACAAAACCTTTCCATAGTACCACTTAACCGGCGATCAATAACGCAACCAATTCCTTGACTTCCAAACTCGGCTTCTATAACTTTTCTACAAGTTACGTCCCAACTTATTGTGAAGGCGAATACATTCCAAGTACGACTGCACCAAACGCGAAGAAGACAATCACGAGATGTTCCAACCGCAACGGGTGTTACTATTTCGATCCGGAGAAAGCGTTGCGAAGCAATCTGAATGAGAGTGGGTTTCCCATATCTCTCGATCGTCTAAGAAAAGACGAGGGGGTCAAAGAGGGGTTCACGCTTCTCAAGTCCGCCTTCATAGCAATCATGGTCCTCTTCGTTCTTGCTATTTTGTCGACATTTGGACCGCTGATCATTATTAGCATTCGGTACTTGAACTAGGGCGACGACCGACGCTCCGTCATCGTCGCTGAGACCGTCTTGTACAGTCTAGCTTTTGGATCGCTTTTCCTTGCGAGTTTGGTTGGGTCTAACATCTCCGTCAATGGAAGTTTCGTCATTAATAACCCTAGCAGATCAACCAGCCTTTTGGCGGATAAGGGCATTTCTGTTCTTGACTTTACATGGAATGCCACGATCTTCATGCTGCTCGTTGTTCCAATGGCTGGTGGACTGTGGTCGGAGATGAGGAGAGGGAGCGAAAAGATTTTTGAAATATAGCCTCATCGCGGGGATAATGGGAATGACATTTTTTGGAAGGGGTAGACCTGTAGGGATCGTGTCGGCATTGTTGAGAATGATGTTCTGGCCATGGAGTTTAGAGATGATCAACGGTAGAGGAAGTAGGAGAGACAGAGATAGAGACAGCGACTTTCTCTGCTGTAGAATAGCGTGGGGATCCTTTTCTTCAACAAAGAAATTCTAAACCAGTTGCTTCCCAATACAACGTTAGGTTCTGGCCTCGCACCATTTTCTCGTGTGTTTTAATGACCTTTCTTTCCACTCCAGGGTCGGAATCGTCAAGTACTTATGCGTCGATGAGAAAAGTATATCACTTCCAAGGAACTTGGAAAGATAGTAGTGTTGATAAACTTCGGGCGATCTTGAAGCAGAGAATTGCCTTTGTATGTTTAATCGTTGTCCATACTCGATTTATACTACGGACAATTTGTATTTTCGACCTTGCAACTCGACATTGATATCGTAAAAGTCCTGAAAATTGCGAACAAAACATCGCCAGAAGTACATCTGAACTGTTCGGAACTGATGGGCGGCTGCTGGAAAAACGCTAATGCTCAGGTCACGGGATGGCCGCCCCATGGGAAACTCAGGCTCTCAGGCTCCTCATCGGTTTCCTGCTCCTCAAGACTTCTCATCCTCGTGTCCGTCTTCATTGGAGCTGAGTGATGCAAGGCTCCACGCACCATGCAACACGCAAGGAAGGCCTTGCCAGGTCCCAAGTCCTCGATCACCGTGGCACAGGCGAGGAGATCAAAATCACCTCTCTCTGAGCCAACCAAGCTGACCGCACTCATTGTTCACCACTACTGCGGCTCTCATCTCATGGACTCTGACGAGTTTCCGAGAGTTCTCACAATGCACTTGTCCAATTAACACTCATTCAAGCTACGCCAAGTCTTGCTCGAATGAGAAGGAGCATGATCTTCGAAAGTGTCAACACCTTGGCTTTGCCATTATAAAAGAGCAACGTTGTTGCCGAGCTGATGCATCAGTGTCCAGCGACCATGGGAGATGAATTGCTGCTCTGGATGCTTCGTCCAAAGTAACATTATTTGGAAGAGTTCCGCCAACATCGATGGTAAGACTCTGAAGGCGAAACTTGGGCGGCACGCAGCGGATCTACACAGTATGCATTCGACACCCTGGGACATCAGATAGCGAATCAAAACTGACGGGGTTGTAGGGCCAGTAATTTATCAGATAGCTTGGAACAATGTCGATAAACCTGGAGCAGTAATATACCTGCGACGCCATGCAGGCCATCTCTCCGTCGTCCTGCTTCTACCGCAGTAGTATACACAGTAATCCTTAAGCACCCTTCCATTGTTCGATCCACTCTCTGTACTGTTGCCGTTGAAATCGTTTTCTTTGCAGTCTTTATCGGCTTCTTTGTAACCCATTGGCTCGTTGCAATGCGTTCGTTACTTTTGCTATGTTGTCAGTTAGCTTGCCTCGGCCTGTCTTCAGCGCAGGACGTCAGAAGCGACGGTGCAGTACATACAATTGAGCTCTCCCCACTGCAAGGGAACGTTGTTCAGCGTCAATTGCAAAGGCGGGAGAACTTACCATTGGCCAACTACTTCTTGGGCACGGATCTTCAGGTTTGTCTCACGTCGTCAGTGACCCTATTCTGTTCTTTTTTTTCTAACGATTGCCAGTGGTATGGGACCATACAAGTGGGAACGCCACCACAGAATCTGTGAGTTGGCTCTTTTCCGTTCCTGCTTCGGCCCTGAAGTTGCCGATTTCTCTTCCCAGCATGCAAAGTCGTGCCACTGATCTCTAACCTCGTGCAATAGATCCGTTGTCTTCGACACCGGCAGTCCAGATATCATCTTCCAATCTGATCAATGTACTGCCGAAAAAGGCTGCAAGAACTCAAACAAGTTTGACACCAAGAAGTCCACCACTTATGTCGCGAGTGGCAAGG
This sequence comes from Venturia aucupariae, assembly GCA_003693225.1. Taxonomy (NCBI): domain Eukaryota; kingdom Fungi; phylum Ascomycota; class Dothideomycetes; order Venturiales; family Venturiaceae; genus Venturia; species Venturia aucupariae. The sequence goes on from QWZN01000078.1 coordinate 147,788, forward strand.
CCTGGCCAAGGCCTCTTGTGTTCGGGACTGGCATAGGGGTAGGTGTAGGTTCTGCGGCAATGCCGCAATGCAACGGCATCATCTCCCAAGACACAATCAGCGTTGCAGGTCTTACAGTAGCAAAGCAGCCTATGGGACCAATAACAAGCCAATCTCCAGACCTTTTCGGAAAAGACAGCGTAATCAATGGGATTTTCGGTATGGCGCCAGGGGGAGGTTATCGATCAGGAACCAGCTTCCTGAAAGCCCTAGTTGCGCAAGGGAAGATCCCAAAGAAGATATTCGGTCTTTACCTCTCCCCCCAAAAAGTGGGAAACGCAGAAATGTCTCTTGGCGGTATCAACCAGGCTCGGATAACAGGAGAAATCACCTATATTCCTGTGAATGCATCCATGGGTTGGAGCGTCCGCTTCAAAAGCGTCGCCGTCAACGGCCAAATGACAGACATCCCAGGTCAGATGGCTATAGCCGACAGTGGTACCTCAAACATGATCGCACCACGCCGTGATCTGGACAAAATCCACGCTCGTATCTCTCCCAAAATAAAACTCACCGATCCCAACGGCGCCTACGGGATCCCGTGCGCTGATTTGCCTGGCATCAACGCCTCCATTACCATCGGACTGGGAGATGGGCTGTTCACCATTCCGAGCCAGGAGCTGAGTGTTGGTCCTTTTGCAGAGGCGCCAAAGACGGGGGCTTATGCTGGACAAGAGGGGATCTGTCAAACGCTATTCAATTCTGCGTCAGAAGGGGTGCCGTTTTGGATCCTTGGAGGAAGCTTGATGAAGTATTATTATACGGTTTGGGACATGGAGACGCCGAGGTTGGGGTGGGCCAAGACGGTGCAGTCGCCTGTGTAGGGGGATGTTGTGGAAGAAGTTGTAACATTATTTCCAAATGACGAGGTCACAATGACTTGTCCGAGTGCGCAACGAGCCTGCTCAAACACAAAAGTTTTCACGTCAAACAGAAGTCTTGACTGCGTGCAATTCGGGTGTCCCTATCCTGCTAACGTCGTGCTTGGAGACGATGGTACTGCTGCGAAAATACTCTGAAGATGTTTGCTCTCACAATCACAACCCTCCCTACTACTAGTACATAGCGATATCAACGGAGAATTGGGGACATTCTTCAGGGAAAACACAGGGAATCCCCAAGAAGGACCTCACACATGCATGGCTGGACAGATTGACGCCAGATCTTTCCGTTGTCATACTTCCTCTGGACTACCGAGACTCGAATACGAGGAACCACTCGTATCTCTGCGGTATTCAATGCATATGCCTGACATCCGTTGCGTGGCATTTTCACGTGAAGGACGAGGCTGGTAATAATAATACTGATAATAATAATAATAAGGTGATGCCGGGTCATTGGTCTGTCCCTCGGGGAATACTGACTTCGAGGAGGGGAGGGGTCTGAGGCACCTAAGAAGAATAGGGGTCGTGCAGCTAGATTGGCGTCCCTGCATGAAGGCTTGGGGGCATCCGATCACGCTGGAGTACCTCCCAGTATATACCACCACCATTCCGCCAACACGTATGAATCGTCCTGACCTTCTGGACCGTCTCTGGCCCCTTGATCACCACCCGCCATTCTCCCCGACTCAGCATACCGCGTTACACGTTCAACCACGACCGCCAGAGCCTCCCAGCGGTGCACATCCCTCGGTACAGTGCATTCCGCTCTCCCTGGCCAACAAACAACAGGGGCCGCCACAGACGTGTACAACCTCACCCGTAGATGAGAGACCTCGCCCTGGACTCCCCAATGGTGTCAGGAGGCATGATGACTGCAATCACGAACCATTCCTCGTCAACTCCCCCTTCCACTCCGCCAAACACGCGCCAAACATTCCTCGATCCCTACGACTACTCCCCACCCGCCTCGACAAAGACCAGTCGCGAGATGCCCGACCACGAAACAATGGAGCGCATGCATGTACTCACTCTCGACGAGATCGAGCAAGAAGACACGGTCCTTGAGATGCGCCATCCACGACCGTACTCTCCTCGAAGCGCCGCCGACACATTGCAACCAGCCCTCCTACGACCAACACTCCTACAACCAACACAGTTTCCCAAACCGCGAAACAGATCACCATACTCGCGGTCCCACCTGCGATCGCAGTCAAGTGCTGCATCGCTCGCCGCTCCTCCCATGACCAGAGCACACTCGTCCCCCGCCTACTCCTCACACCAATCCTCAGTACCACCAGCAGGTCGATCGCTAAGCCCTCTCCGCTCACCCAAACGTGTTCGCAGCCCATTTAGAGTTTCGGAAGAATACTACCAAGGCTCCTCCGCTGTCTCGGACATCGAAAGTATAGACGAAGACCATGAATTGGACATCACGCCGCGTCCTGTAGCGCCCATCATCATACCTGACAGCAGTGTCCAGAGTCTTCAGCTATACCATGGCAACACATTTCCCCGCCGCAGGCGGCCCGCGTCACCTCTTCACCAGGTATCTTCTGCCGGCGGGTTCAGTTCTTCGACCAGCGCATCAACCTCGGCTGCACATTCTCCGCTTCTGTCGGCGCAGAAGATCAATGAGGGACTACCTGGAGAGCTGACCTGTAATCGTTCATTCTCCTCCATTTCTTCCATACCTTCCACGCCGACCTCTGCACGATCACGCAGTCCCAGTATCTCCAGTCTAGAGACCATTCCGGATACACCTGATGAGGAGGCGGAGGCCATAGAAGCGGAGAAAGTAGAGCGGTTGCGAAGGGCATCGGAGAACCACGGAGACAGTTTCCGCAGGGCCGGTCTTGATACCGGACGATCAGGGGCTGGTATCAGGGACAAGAGGAAGAGATGGAGTGTTTGTGGAGCAGAGAAGCGCTCAGACCTGAATCTGGAGACAATCTGGGAGAATGGAGATTGAAGAGCTAGCAGCTGTGGCCATAATATCCCATCATGGGTTATCCACACCAACATACCAAGAGGCACTTTCCTTCCGATACGGAGTGGATACGCGAAGGCATGCCTTCAAACGGTTGGCGGGTGGGCGTATCCGCAGTCTTCTCATCAATTGCTCAAGAAATCGCAAACAGTGGGAACGGTACCTTGGTGGGAAAAAGGAATATGTGTATATGTATATTCCCTAGCCTGCTCGGTCTGCGTGAGCTCATATCATGACGATGCTGGGCGTCTCTTTCTCTGACTGCCAACGAAAGGGGCGTTTTCAACAGAGAGGTCGGGACGTTTGCATGAATTTGAACAGGCGTTTAGGGAAAGCAAGAATGAGCGACTGGGCTAGGCTAGACTCATGGCATCTCAGGAATGGAACGAATTTGTAGGCATTGTGACTTGATACTTCGGCGGGATACCCAAACTCGAAGGAAGGAATAAGTAGTCAAGAATGGAGCATAACAGAAATCATCTTATTACCTCCTGTGGTCCGTGTGCGAAGTGAGATCATTTTTAGAGTATTCTTCTATTCTCTTGACTTTCGCTGATATACCGGAGCTGGTAAAGCTCACTGAAGTGGAAATTGGCAATAAGGAATTTCTGGTAATTCCAATTCAAAACAGTGCCAAAAGTTTGTCAATGTTGATCAGCAGGCGAAAGCATTATGATGATCTGCGTGCCTGGCAATACAATAATTGGATGTTCAGGTTTCCTCGACTTTCTATCCCTTTTGATTCCCCGCACTCAAATACTTGTAATGACCAACTGAAGGTCTTCGTACCGACATGAAGAGAGTGGGACGATATTTACCTACATGGAACCTTGCAATTGCTTCCTTCACTCTTACTCTTTTTTTGTTGTATTGAAAATCTTGCAATTGCTTCCTTCACTCTTACTCCCGTTTATTGTATTGAAAATTAGAACGGTTAATTATTCCACTATTTCTCTGTTACCAAATCGGTCACGATGGGATAGGCTGGCGGAGGTCTCGGCGGAATTAATCTGATGAGCCTTCAAAGCTCGATCGATGATGAGTTGTTGTTAATGAGCTCGCAAAGAGTGTACTTACTAGCTTGAAGTGAAGAGCAAAACAGGCCAATTCGGTCCTCTGCTGCAAATTGAGCAACGATCTATTGGGAACGCGATGACCGGGACAGTGGAGACCCCAAGACCTTTGTCGACCAACGTTGTGTTGGAATCGAGGTGCTCAGATCGAGATGAACAATAAATGCTTTCTGGCAAACAGTGTTTTTTTATTTTTCGCCCGAGATCCATCAATGCCTAGATGATGCTGAGAGGTCAAACGAAGAAAATTAAAGTTTTGTGCATTCAGATGACATGTTTCAGTCGTGCCGTGCACACTCTCCAGCAGAGCGTTCCTTCTACGAGAGTATCTTTGGACCGCCAAGCCGAACTCCAAGCAATATGTCCAGTCAGTCAATGTTTCAGGCTGTCCGCTTGCCCATGAAATAATCAGGAGATGTCAGAACCCTCTATCGTTACATCATCCAAGTTAGAATCCATCACTGTTAGCTAAGAGATAGTCAATGACGTCTGCACCAGAACCACTCTCTCCGAGCCAGGCGTGAGGTGTTCCTTTCAACTTCCAGTTCAGCTCATGCCAACGTAAATCATACGTGTCATTCATATTGATCATGGGATTCATAAATCCACCTTCGAAGCTGTGAAGTCCCACAACTGCTTGACGAGACTGTCAGGCAGCGTGTACAGATCGACATGAAATTCGCCATCTACATTCAAATTAGCCTTGTAATCGATCAGCCCAGGATCTCTAACTCACTCTCTACGTCGTTCTTGGTGTATGTGTTTGGATCCTTGCCATCGTGCACCATCTGCACGACACTCAAGAGATCGTCTTCTGGCAGTTTCTGCAGGCCGTCGGCCAACTTTTCCATGTCTACATTCTTCTCTCGCCTGCCTGCTTTCTTCTTGTCGCCCCCTGCTGCCTTCTTTGTCGCGCCGTTTTCGCCGACTGGGCCGGATTGTGACAGGAGTTTAACGAGTTCGGGCTTGGGGTTGCGAAAGGTCTGAATAGAGGATGTTAGCAGCTATCATCCGTGCCAATACAAGCGAAGAGGAAGACGTACAATGGAGTGCTTGGCCTCGTAGCGCTCGCTTTGAAAGTTCAGATCATGCTGGAGCGGGTAGTCTTGTCCGCGCTGTCCGACGGCCGTGCAATGAATGGTGATGTCGAATTCACCCCATCCCTGCTCATCGATTCTAAACGGCGGCTTGTTGAAGGCTGGTCCGCAATGTTAGCATTGAAGGAGAGGCTGTTACGAGTGGATGGACAGGCGGCGCAACATACTCTGCTTGGGCTTCGTGAAAGTTGGATGCAGCTCGTACATGACCTTTTCGAAGACATTGGCCGGCACCTGTTGTCCCTGGTCGTCGAGAAGATGTATTTCGATGTTCCATGCGCGCATAGGGAAACCCTCGACTTGCTCTGGGACATCTGGCAGGACTTTCTGCTCGGTGATGATCTTCACCTCTCGTTTAATCTGTCCAGAAGCGATCAGAAACTGGCCTTTCGTCTTCTACGTATGCGCGGTGGAGCAAGACTTACATCGGGCATGTTTGTGTGTCCGCTCACAGTTGTTTCTGCGTATCGTGAGGTGCGTCCTAAAGCAAGGCGCGATCGAGTCGAGCCGTGCCGTGGGTGGTTGTTCTGCTGGTTGGGATGCTTGTGTAGGTTGGTGATGGTTGGAGGTATTAAAGGTTGTCAAAGTATTTGCGTCGCAAGAATAATCTACGCGTTCGAACGTTAGCTGCAAGCCAGTAGCTAGATCTATGTGTCACTGACCCGGCGGTTATACAAACGATCGGTGCGGCGCATTTGATCGTTTCTCGATTGTCGCGTTGCGGAGTGAGGTTAGCTACAATTGAGCACGTGCGCCGTATTGTTAGCGGCCCGACAGGTCCAAGAAACATGACAACCTGCTCAGTTGGGATGATGGGTTTATAGCCAGCCAAACATATCAAACAGCAATTGAAAGAGGTGCTCTCTGGCAGACTTTGTGGGATCGGGTTTCACAATGCAGAGCAATTGACAATCGCATCACAGCAAAATCATGCAGATAATGACTAGGCGGCTATGTTGGACAAGTAACTTGAACATGATGAATCACAGCCGGCAATAAAGCTCGACCACACTTATTCATTTGGCTCTACATAACATGGCTGGGGTGTCTATCTATCTATGAGCATGCCACCCAAGTCCTTTCCGTCCGTCATCTTCCACAGCAATATCAAGACTTTTTGCCTTCGCTAACAATCAGCTCTACAAACGCTTTCAAAACAACCAACAAATCGACCGAGTTGGAGGGTATGATGGACGGGATCTGGGTAATATGGGGCGGGATTCTTTCGAGTGAAGGTGGTGTTGGTGCTAGGGTCGTGTCATATATGGATTTCCATGCGGCCGTCGGTTGTCAGAACGGAGCGGCTGGTGCCAGGTCGTGTGATTGTTGCTGGGAGTGTGGGTCGCTGCGTTCTTTCCATCGATGCAGTTTTTGACAGCGTGTAATTTTGGTGTGCACCTATTCGGCGGCTTTGAAGATGACCTCGTTCTCTTGCTGTGCCTTGATGAAGGCTTCCTTGAAGAGGCTGGCGTCTGATATCATGTCAGCATGGTGCCTATCTACCGCAGTAACCAGCACGACTTACTCTCGCTGTTGGCAAATCGGATAGCCAAAGTCTGTGCCTCGGGCTCTCCCTCGCTCACATCGGCAGCGGCATTCCACACCCAAGATCGATCGGATCCGACATTAGGGCTCAATTTCATGTCCGGAACAACGTAGTGGTTGGCGCACACTTTGAGGGTCTTGTCGCGTCTCATCACGAGTCGAGTCTTGCCATTCTCGCGGTGCTTGAGAAGTCGGACATCACCAGTACCACGCTCCTTCCACTCGCGGGATTCACGGTCAAATTTAAAGAGCTTAGCCCGCATCTTGAAAACGCACTCCTCGAGTTCTTCGTTGGTCTTGGTATCAACTTTCTCGGTAAGACGGACGACGGGTTCGAAGTGTACATCTGGCTCGGCCTCATCGGGCTTCTCCTCGTCCTGCAAATTCGAAGTCAGTGGGAGTGGCCTGGGATGATAAGAATAGTTGTATGAACGCACATCAGCACCCTCTTTGGCGGCCATTGCCTTTGCGCTTCCGGAACGATCATTCTCGCCCTCCTCTTCCTCGACTTTGTCCTTCTTCGGTCCACCACCGAACATGGAGAAAACGTTGTCTTTCACCGCTGTGGTGGCGGCAGTTGCCTTCTCGGTGATGGTCGCCGGCTTGTCTTCCTCGGACGACTTCTCAGCAGTTCCAGTAGTGAGCTTCTCAGTAGCCTCCTCGTTCAGAGTTGGCCCCGCATCGGCAGCAGGGACTTCGAGCTTGTGTGCGGTGTCTGCCATGTTGATGTCGGTTGTGGAGTCTGTGGGAACAGTGTGTCAGCTGGCCCGAATCCGGATCTTTGTGAGAGTCTTTGGAGATGTCTTAGTAACGTTGAACGTACGATGGCGGAGTCTCTGTGGTGGGTAGTTTGCTTCTGTAGTATATGATTTTCAGAGTTGAGGTAATGCGTTCTTGTGTTCCCCCACCACTAGGTCATTCACTGCCAAGCCAACGACATCTTCTACCAGTAGACAACACTGCTGCCGGTGCCATCTTTCCTCCGCTTGCCCAAGATGAATCGATCGTACTGACAACCTTCAATTCCCATTCCTTCTAGTGCGAAAAGAGCTGCTGGGTAAGGCTTCCTGAACACTCATTCTTCGTTAACGAGGCTCATGCCCACCCTGCCCCTCTCCAAGAGCTAGCTAGTGATGCATCGAGTCCAAACTTCAGGTGGCAGATTGTATTCAGTGACAGTTTGTTCGCCTCATCATAACGCACAAAAGGAAATCATACTATAGGCCCCTCACCCAAACGGGGTCAGTTCCTCAGAGCACAAGAAGCAAGATATGGTTTACAAATCCAGTGCCACAAAATTGCAAGTATAACCTTAAAGCCTTTGGATTCCAAGAAAGAAGAGAGAATGTGCGCGAGTCCATGGGAGTAAATTTGTATGTTGAAACGCGTCGCTGCTCCACAGTTTAATCCGCGTGGGCGCCATCAGTGATGTGACAGTGCTGTTGTGATCAACTGATTAATAAATTGTTGGCAGACATGAACCGACGGACAGACCATAAATACACCATCCCAATCCAGCTAGTCGTGAAAAAAAAATCAAGGCATCAACAACTACACGTTTGTTTATCGTCTACCATAGCCGCATCATATCAACTCCAAAATCCCAACGACACCACCACCACCGAAGGAGCAAAGGGACGCCACGTTGATCTAGGGTTGTAGATGGGAGTGAGAAATACATAACTCTCCACCCGTCGTCCTAAAGCCATCCATTCATCCATCCCAGCCTCGTATGTCGTATAGCTTGGGGCGCATGCAGTGTATCAACCATTCGCTTCGAGAACGCCTTACCAACCCAATGCAATCATCCACCAAAGTCTCTCATTGCTTCGCACACTTACGAGTAGTCAACGGCTTGCCAGCTTTGCGCCCAAACATACCACCTGACGATTCCTTCAATACCTTTGCGCGCTTCAGACCACAACCGCACGTCTTCCTCTCCGTGGCCTTCTCGCCCTTGATCTTGCTAAGGAGATCCTTCGCATTACGTTGTCCCCTCGCCAGAGCGTCCAGTGCGAGGAGGCTACTCTGCTTGGGGAACATGCCCCAGATGTCGACTTCCCTTAGACGATTGCCAGCTCGCGACTGAATTGATTTAACAAGCTCCGATGCATCACCGGCCTTTTGGGAAAGCTGATTGCTTACCTCCTTGACCTCGGCGCTTTGTCGGAACTGCAGGAGGGCGTTCCAAGGTACCATTGCCGTCTCTGCCGATATTTGCAAGAAATTCTTTCCACTCTTCCCGACAAGCTGCTTGGTCTGCTGTCCAAGTGCGGTCATACTATTGACGTGCTGTTGCAGGCTTGTCGTCATGCGGATAGAGAGGTCTCGTGCACTGTATTGGGCGACCGCTAAATCCTCCTGTACAGCGTGTACAACGACATCAGCAGCTCTGCTCCATTTCCCTGCATTGAGCCAAGGAGAACCGAGATCAACTGTAAGTTCTTGATAGTGTCGAGCTTTCTTTATTCTGCAACTGATCATGATGCTGGCCATTCCGTATGCCTCCGCCGGCTCGAGCCTCAACACGTAGGATCCAGTCGGGAGGCGTGTAGATCGAGACTCTAGCGATTGCGTGTCGCGGCTTACACTGATCTGAACTTGCGATTTGCCCACAGTTGAGAACCCGGGATGTGGGGTGAGCATGATAACATGGTTCTCGCTCAGAGCGCTGATCTCATACATCTTTGACAGCTTTGGAACCGGGTCTGTTTGGGTCCAAAACTTGATCCGCTCGTCGATTAAGTCAAGGGTATTTCTATCGTCAAGCATGGTGGATAAAGCTTGTGTCGACGTTGACGTACGTGTGGAAGTGGCGATCACAACTTCGGTGACAGCGGCAGTTGGCTTCGGATTCATGGGAACGAGCTGCACAGCTCGCGATGTGCCAGTATTGTGGATGAATGGGACTCCTTGAAAGTAGAACGTCACACAAGCGGACAAAAGGAGAATGAGCGCCGATGCCCGCTTGAAGTCCACGATCGAGGCCAAGTATCCAACCTTCTGCTTCGCTGGCATAGTATACTTGCTGACATTTGCCTGGACAGTCATCGTATATTCTGAAGTTCTGTTGCAAAACTGCGAGGCAGCGTCTACGGCTTTGAGCGAAATATGTTGATACCAAGAACGCCGAGCGCCTTCACGAGGGTCAAACTTTGGTAGGATGCAAGCAAGGTGACGGCCAAGTGTTCTTGGATCGATGGCTAGAAACTTGTCCAAATCGACGGGTAATTGCTCAACAACTGCCTTTTCGGTCTTTTGGCCGATCTCGACTTGCAGGTACAGGCTCTTTTGACGGCACAGGTATGATATTGGTTGAGCTTGAAAGAGTGGATGGTACTCTGAGAGATCCATTATTGGAACCTTGCACCGATCCATCGCAACTCTGGTGCAAGCAAACGTCTCTTCCATTTGTTCAATGTCCGTGGCTGAAACATGAGCGAGTGAAGGGTGCAAGAAAAGGGCGAGATCAGGAGTGGGATGTCTGCCGGATCGTCCGACGAGTCCCCCTGGGGCAGTCTTCAGGACACCGACATCTTCAATGTCCAAGTGGATGGTACGTCGGTCTTTGCCGAAAGACGCCGCCCGGCAGCGTTCAATGACCAGACTCGTAGGACAATTCGTGATGCCGATGCATTCCAGAGCCTGTTGGATATGCAATGCAACATCGTGGACAAGATGTTCATTATAAGCGGCAACGACCAAACGGAATGGTCCTTTCCGGCGAGGTATAATCCGCGAGGTGGTAAGGTGCATAGACAAGCCGACATGAGAAGAGCCGTAGACAGAAAGCTCGCTCATCATGTTTTCGTCGTCCGTGGACTGGAAAACATGCTGCAGTTTGTCTTCCCACAGCACGAGCGATTCAGTTGGGTCCTTGTCAAAAGCAATGTGTGGTAGGGTTTGTGAGACGGAATATTCTAGTCGAGCAGTTCGTGCAGTATAGCCACTGTCATCAACGGAAGGATATACATCCACTAATGTGGAGCGTCGTGACTGATGGTCCGTGGCGGACACTGCCTCGTCTTCCTGCTCGTCTTCTGACTCCTCTGAGTCTGTGCCATATGCTTCGACATTGTCTGGTGTCTCTCGGCCACTAACAGATGCCAAGGACTCCGTTCGGCCATCTTCATCGTCAGAGAGTATACCGCCCTCGGAGGCCTCGCCGACGGAGACAATGTCGAAATCATCGACGGAAGAGGATAGGGCCTCGCTTGGAGAGCGGGACCGAGGTGGTGGCCGCATGGCTTGGGTGGGAGTATTATTCTCTAGAGATGTATGTATTTGAGGAGCAGGAAAATCGAGCTCGTAGCTGTTTGAGATGCTAGCAACAATAGCCTCGTCGTCGGAAGGGTCTTCCATGATGTATGTTAGCCCATGCAGCGGAAATGGTGGAGAGTTGAAGGAAAGGAGAGGTATGAGTCTAAGATTTGAGTTGAAGTTTGTTCCAGCGAAGCGCAGCAAAGTCAGAAGTGGTGAGCTGTTAAAGTTGAGCGTACCGGAGTTGAATGTTCGTATGGTACTGTAGCCTTGAGGTGCACTGTGACTGCGGGGCACTTAGAACTGGGGTTACCTGGCTGCGAGCGAGAAGTAAAGGGATGGTTTGTGCTGGACGTGCCTGGCAGAGGACAGAATCAGATTTTAGGGAGCAGCTGGAGTGTTGAGAGGATCGGCTTGCTACGAGGTCAACTTGAAGTTGTTGGAGTTGATGAGTCGGTATCGTCACATCCATGTACCCCCACCTGGTTCTTAGCGTTGTGTCTATATGTCACGCTCCAGCTGCTACTCCCCCACTACCCTAGCAAGATAACATGAATCTCGCTACTAAATAGCCAAAGATAGCCAGACTCACTCAAGATAACCATTGAGACACTTCAACCTCGTCCTCCCCGTCACACTGTCGCCAGTGATCGATCCCCCTTCCAGGCGCTATTGCAGGGGTGAACGCATAACTCGAGGCAAGAGCAACGGCCTTACCACAATAGCCACAACGGGCGGACGACCAGATTCACATATGGCCATTCATCCCATTAGATGTAACGATTGATATTGATCAAATTTTGGTCAATATCGATCTGGAGTCGAGGGAACTCAAAGCGAGAGCGTTGCCTGATGTTTGCGTATCGGGGCACGCTGTGATTCTACTGATGGGTGATCGAAAGGACAGCAGAAGATAAAAGAACAAGACATTGTGTATTCCATCGTTATCTCTCAGCAAGATCATGATGCCGTCAGCTGTATGGAATGCCCCAGGCCCCAGGCCCCCAGACATTATGTGGAGGGACGATAAATGCTAGCCCACCATGGTGAATACCATGTAGGACTGAATATAGTCTCGGCTACTTCGAGGGCTAATTATTTACGGATCACTATCATGGGGAAACCGAAGAACAACCCCACGGTTTGAAGACCATTGCTGTCAGATCCTCATATCAAGACCATCTCCGTGACAAATACAACACCCCATCACGGATCGGCCCCAATGAGACCCAACGCCACTATGCATCATGGTCTGAACATATGCCGTAACTGTTGCTAAAATGGAGTCGCCCGATCTCAAAGCCTGATCGCCTGTGCGGACAACCGAAAAGAAGGAACAAGTCCAAAGGAAACCGCTTCAGAAGAAAACGAAACGCCCGGAGGATTCTTTCGCACTATGGTGAGCTCCAACCACCAGCTACGTCTACCCACTCGTTCAGACAGCTGCCTTCTTTGCCTTCCACATCCACGATGTCTGTATCACATTTGCATCTGCACCCGACCCCATTCTCACGCTCTTTGTCATACGACTCAAAGTATTCATCCTCCTCCTTGCGCTTCTTTTCGTCCAGAGTCGTCATCTCCAAGAACGGCGTTCGAGGAAGCTGACGAGCGGGTGCGTTTGCGGGACAATGCTGAATAGTTGTGTGTCGGTAGCCAAAGTCTCGGAAGTAATGCACGTCCTTGACAGAGAGAAGAGCACCGGCGGCGAGGGAATGGATAGGGGCGTCACCCCACTGTGCAACTTGTTAGCAGGCTGGTCACGGACTTTCTTCCCCTTGCAAGACTTACTCGCTCCATCCAGAATCCACCACTGCGATCCATCATGTCAAAGAAGTCATTGTACTCCTTACTCCTGAACCAGTCGAGTCGTGCAATCTCGAAATTACTCCAAAAATGACACATGTTGTACGTCTCTCCTTCCATCGCGTCAGGGTCAATGTCCGGCAGCGAGCCAGTTCCGGGTTCCGTCTTCAAAATTTCCTCGGGAAGCGGTTTCTTGTATTTGGGATCATCCTTGGGTAATTTCTTGTCCTTCTTTTTCTTCTCATCCTTCTCCACGAACATCTCCCATAAACCCTTTGAAGTTAAATTATTGGTCCGCATGTAAGCCGACGCGTAGCGGAATATGTTTGGTACGGTCTCTTTCAATTCTTTGACCGCAATGGTGAAACCATATGTTTTGTTGTTGTTCTCCATTTCAACGAAGGGATCGTAGGTAATATCGCAGAAGTATTTGATCTCAGGTTCAAGTCGCCAGTACCACTTGTATTTTGCGAGAAGAGGGTGTTTGTAGAAATGTCCCGAGTAAAAACGACACATGTGGTGATAACTTTCCATGCCTCCGTACTATGCAATGGTTAGCAGTGTCCCAAGAAATGATCACAACCAACTGACCATGATTGCTGCATCGCCTTGCTTCCTGATACCTTCTCTTGCAACCTCTTTGTCGACCCAGTCTGGATACCCCCACATTGTTGGATCAATCTTCCCAAATTCGACTGTGCCGCTGGTATAGTTGACGATCGTCTCTTTGAAGGTGGAATTGAAGTCTCCGTCGTTCAAAAAAACATAGGGATAATGGAACCAACGATTGAAATGCCTTTCGATCGATTTGATCGACTGTAGCACTCCATCCAACTCCTTGTTTCTTGCCAAGACCACAAAGGCTGCGTTGGCTCGAGGTTTGTGTGCCTCTCTTTCAGGCTCCAAGCAACCTGTTGTGAAGACGCTGTCATGTTTCCTGCTGATTTGCCTGCCGATTGTCAGCTCTGTCAATGTAAATTTGGAGGGGTAGGACCGACCGTATGGAGGGAGGAGATCCAGAGGGTATCAGCACGCGCCCTGGCGACTCTGGGTGGCGCAAAAGTAGAACAAGTAGTAGTATTATCGCAGCAATTGGGAATATCAGAACAACAACAAGGGGTATCGATATTGTTTTTATGCGTATCCGCCGTCGCAGCAGAGCTCTTGGTGAATAACGACTGCCGCTTTGCGAAACATCGCCAAATGAGGAAGGTAAAGACGGTTTGTGTAAGCTCTTGGTGAAGTATTGGAGGAAGCCCATGAGGGACTTTTCGTGGAGAGGCTGTGAAGGAGGAGGAGCTTCGATGTCGTCCACAATGGTCTCTGGAATGTTGACGGTCGGAGGATTTGGCCGCGACACCGTCGAGCGTCGGCGGGCTTTATCCCGCCCACTGTTTGAATCCACCTTGGAGGGTTGAGGTGGTTATGGCCTGGGAGACCTTCGACAATGACAGCTCGTTGTCCGGCTTACTACTCGCTGGGCGTTCTGTAGGTGTTTGTCTAATGGTAGGTAGGGAGGTCGCGAGCGATAAGGCAGAGCTGTCTTTCGAGCAATAAGCTGGCCGAGAGCTTCTGGATGGAGTGGTATGCGAAAATGCCTTTGCAACTGAGCTCCAGTTGCAGGCGGTGCGATGGTGAGAAGACGGCACGGTTTGGAATGAAAGCTCTCCTGTTCCGATTCCAGCGTAGTAGGTGTGGATACAACTTTCAGATGGCCCAAGCGACAGGCGGCTGAAGTGTGGTCCAATGTGGTGAGCCTGCTCGTGTCCTCCAGTGCGGGATCTTCGTTTCGTATGCACGATAGATGGGAGCTCGGATGGACCCGTGGTGGTTAATTAAGGATTGATTGAAAGACAGGCGACCCTCAACCTCAGGGTGAAAGTGAATACACTCAGGCTGTGTAAGCAGACGGGTCGCTCGCCAAGAGCGGGCCAGAAAATGCACGAACACATTCCGCGCACGCGCATGGGTCCGAATCTCCCTTGCATTATTCTATCACTGTCACCTTCAGAGTCTACGCAACAGAAATCTTAGATAGGTGTGAGTTGTTGGACTCGGAGGTCACAGCATTGCGCATAAGATACCGCGCAGAAGCTGGCCCTGAGACTATATTACTCCAGCTACCTTGCCGCGAGCATTCCCACGACTTCTCGCCCATCTCACAAACAACATGTCGTCCAAATCGCAAAATCTGTCCTATTCGCAGAACGAGCCCGCCTTTCTACGAAGAATACGTGGTGAGATAAGAGGATCTGTCGACGACCCAGATCGCCAAATCAATCCTGTTGCACGGCCGACAATCTCGAACCGGCTAAAGAAAGATGAAGAAGACGATGCGCCAACCTACGTGCTGGAAGAGACCAATGAAGATTTATCCAAGGAGCAATACGAAGCCATGTTGAATGGCGAAGACGCTGCAGCAAAGAAGGCCACTGAGACAAAGGCTGACGTGGCATCCGAATCGGCCCTCAACACTACAGAAGACGCTGATATCCCCAGCGCCAGTTCAAAGCAACGGGTCGCTGAAGTTGGAGGTCTCCCAAAGAAAAGAAAGGCAGCAAAGATCGTTGGCCAGGACGGTGACGAACCTGGCGAACCCTCGAAGACGCGAAATGCAACGAGGCCAGGCAATAAAGACGAAAAGAAGCTCCCGAAGAAGCAAAAGGCGAAGGCCATTAAGCTATCGTTCGGCGACGATGAAGAATCTTGAAACAATTGCATCCATTGAAGCCCGAATATTCTGCTCTGGTATAGAGGGTCGACTCAACCATCGCTGAAGAGCTAGGCACACAATCGACTGCCGAGTACCAGAATCCGGTGCTCACCATGTTCAGCCAGTGATGGTCTCATTATTGCGACGGATCTATTTGTCGGTACTGTCGGTGCTGAGAACAAAATGCTGTACCTGAAGGGCCACATTCCGCCACACTGGAAACAAGCGGCGCGCTCATACACAACGTGGTAACGCAAAATGAAACCCTTCCACCGTCAGGCCTCACTTGAGGGACCCCAGCGCCGATCATCCCACCATACCAAAACTGAAGAGAAACTTACACATCAGACTCTTGTCATCAACTTGGAAGTTCTAAAGAGAGCTGCGACGAGGCCGTTCACCCGTTGTTAACATGAGATTAGCAAAAATGGCAAGCAGCATTGAGAACGGTAGATCATCTTGTTCAAATCATTCCAAATAGATGGTCGGTGATATGAGTTAAGCTTTATGTCCAGCCCCTCTTCGTGTTTAGGACGCCTGGGATTCTAACATTGTTTCGCTCTGATCTCGCTCAGCCCATCTCTCCCCACAATCCAGCTCCGTACCACCGCTCGAAAGCCATAAGATCTTGCCTCCTTTGACATCTTCCCGGCATTTTGGTCAACAAGGCTTATCTGCCATGACTTTGGACAAAAGGATTGTCGCCATCTGAAAACAATGCTCTCCAACATCAACCTCTACATCTTCATGGCATTGTAATGGCATCGGTGCAAGCCTTCCATATCCCGACTTGTTACCTTCGCTCTCCGACTTCAACTTTCACAACCCCCCGGCAACTCGCAACTTGTCCGCCAATTCCTCTCGATGACTCAGAAAATCGCTACAAAGTCTTCGTCTGCCTTTCTCCAAACCGGTCGCACTGTCGAAAATACTCTGCCCACGGCGATCCTGGAGTAGCAGGTCAGTGTTACAACATAGCTGGCAATGTTGCTGGTTTTGATCCGTATCCTGGACAGCTCTGTAGAATATATGATGTGAAAAAGTGTGCGGTAACGGCCGAGGCAGGGACGTGGAGCGGTTTGATTATGAGCTTTCCAGGATTCGATGACTGAATGACCCTAGAGGAAAGTTAGGAGGGAGGTCTGAAAAGAGTGAGTTGGAGATGTGTTCACCCTGGCAAGAGACCGGTCCCTTGATATATATATGTCAAGCTTGTACTCGTTCTGCAACAAGCAATAGCTAATGTTGAATCAAACTTTTGGTCCGGCCAAATCTTCAATAATCCTCGTGACATCTGTTGCTCTACGATGGCTCATAAACTCTTATCTAACTGAAGATTCTGGGTGAGAGAAAGACACAAATCATCATAATCAGATCCCCCAAAAACGAGATCTTGGGAGTGCCAGTCAGGTTTCTACGAATCTCCAAATCTTTTACTACATGGTCAAAATACCAATATCGCGATCACTACGAGACATGTCACCCATAGGTTGAATGCATTAGATCACATTCATGGAAGATGCAGGGATTTTCTTTTTGAAAACGAAATGTCTGCCTTTGTTTCTTCGACGGTATTTAAAGAGGCGGCAAACTCTCCCTGCATATAGGACATTGCAACCTATATCTCATCGCACTCTCCAGACACTTCGTGTGAAAAATGTGACGGCAGGGTGTCACCATGTACAGCCTCCTAGCAAGAAGGTTCCCTGCAAATGAGCTACCCTCCACTTCACTAGCCCCAGCGGGAACGACAGGTGCTTCGATAGAACCCATGCAAATGGCACAATCAGATGTCCACTTGCACTTTGCTTCCTTCTCTTTATTTTGCAAGTCTGACATGGACCTTGTCGAGACAGGCGAAAGCGCGTTCTCGTCAGTTGAAGCTTGAGTGAAACCAATGGGCATACTAGCCCCTTCTTCGTCTTCGCGAAGGACGGGATGGTAATCATAAGCTGGAGGAACCCACGAGCCCGGCACAAATAGTCTCGGTCCCAACGCTTCCTGCACAACCAACACCCATACCTGACACCAAACCCATCCTGCCATTAACAAGAATGCTTGACTGTCCGTCTTTCCCCATAAAACGTTCTCTTCCACGGTATAGAAGTACCAGATTGGCAATAATCGCAAGACACTTTGTCCAATGATGAATCTCCAAAGCAGTGCCTTTCGACAGTTTCTAAGGGCGTTTCTATAGATCTGTGGAGTCCAAAATGAGAGGTAGATGAAGACAATAGTGTTCGCATAGGCGGAGCGGAGGAGAGGATACCATGATGTTGCGTGGAGGGAAAGGAATACGATGCACAGCAAAATGAGGTAGAATCTGCCATAAAGAGAGCCGAGTTCACGACGGGCGTCATTTACTTGTGTAGAAGGCTGAGACGCTATCACGGCAGGTGTGGTCTCACTGGTTCGCTCGTTTTGGTCGAAGGGGAGGGGAACCGCTGACGCGCCTGAGGCAAGGGCTGCTCGCGATGAGATTGGTAGAGGAAGAGAATCTACTCCTGCTGCCGTGATGATGGGCGTCGGCGAGAAGACCCTCGCTTGCTGTGGGATGTCCACGTTTTGGTTATTAGAGCTTGTCAATACAGGCGCCTGCTGACGCGCCTGTCGAGTTCTGTCTTGTACCTGGATCGTCCATATGTCCAGTAGAAACCTCATGTCGAAGAAGCATACGGCGAGAAAAGCCATAAAAGCTGTGCTGAGCAGCGCTGGCGAAGCAGAATCTATCAGCATGCCGAGAGGCAGAAATGCCATGCCTGCAAAACCATCGCCCAGTGACAAGAGACCAATTGTATATGTGCTGACTCTACTTCGAGTTGACGGTGTGGAAGACTCCTTCATCTGGCCGATTGTGAGGTAGAGCTGCCCAGCCAATACCATGCCAAAGAGAAGGGTGTAATTGATACCAGTCCGAATGTAAGTCTCCTGTTTCACTCCTATGAGATGATGGCCCTCAGATGGAGCGTAATCTGGCTGGCCCTTGGTCTCGATTATGAAGCCGCAATCGGGCGAGAATAGCATAGCTGACATGGTGTACGGTGGAGGGGCAAGTTTATTGTGGCCTTCTGGAAAACGTAACTCCTTCTCCATGTCCGCGACCATGGACGATTTCACCGACACAGAAGCTCCATCTACATGCCTGACTTGTAAAGGGTGTTGCTGGAGATACGCGATGAAATCGCAATGAGGAGAGTAGGAGTTTTCGGACGAGCCGTCTATGGAGGAAGAGTAAGGGTTGACGGCCTCCAACTCTCGTGAGCTCTGCAGCTTGATTATCCTCTCTACACGGGGCTGAAGTGCTTCTCGGCTAGCATTAAACAGGTTCTCAGTTAGTCCAAAGTGTGGGAGGCCAAAGATGCCAGCAAATTTTGCGCTGGTAGTAGTGAGAATGACATGTCCAGCATCGACAAAGTGGTGTCCATATAAGACGACGCTCCAGCCATCACCTGCAGATGTTTCATCTGCGATTACTGCGGTCGCTTTGATGTCAAGCACGCGAATGCCATTGTATAACCTCTCTTCCCCCTTTTCCTCAAACTCGAATCGCAAGTCTCCACCATCTCCGGTTATGTTGCGTTCGAAGGGACGGAATAGACGCGCATCCGCAGGCCAAAAGGTGGTCAGATTGAGCTGCGGCCTCTTGAACTTGCTTTCGATATGTGACCGTACCCAGCTCCCTCGCACGTGTCCTGAGATGTTGTGATACATGGGCAGATTGGGTGAAGTGTCCCCCGAAAGTGCCATCTCGGCCTTCTCTCTTCCCAAAATGTGGTCAGCCTGTTCCTTTGCCCTAGCTTTTACCGCGTCGAGCGCACCCCAAGCAAAACCATTCTCCTCTTGGAGACCGGTGATGTTGAGCCAGCGATTGTTTCGAGGGTCGAATTGGCCATAGTGCGTTCGGTTTAGAAGCTCCAATGCAGCCCGTTCTTGCGCAACAGCTTGGTCTAGTCTGTGATCTCCTCCGCCGATGACACTAGAAGGCGGCGACTCCGGGATGAGGAGAAAGAAGATGACAAGGATGATGATGATGACCGCCCGTGGGTCGGACGACATTGCGGAGAGTGTAACTACATGTCTCGCAGTTGAGAGTCGGTGGGAGCGCCTGCAGACACATCGGCGCGAACCTAATGTTCTCAGACATCACCTGACTAGAACTACAAGTGATTGGTCTTTCCCATCATCATGATATGATCTTTCAATTTCCTTGTCCGTCTCTTCTGGCGAGGCATCTCCCGACACTTGAGATGCAGCCCGTCACCAGGTGGCTCTCATCGCTGGGGGAAAGCCCGGGGATCTCTATTGACAGACGTCCCAACTCGAACTTGAAGCTGTAACTGCTCTCTTACGCCAAGCCGTTGCTCTATAATAGGCCCTGCGCTCCCATCGGATCCGAACTGCCACCTTGTGTCTCAATAGTCTCTCTCCTCTGTGCGCTCTTTGTATCCTTCCAGCACGCTCTTCGCTTCTCTCAAATGGAGGTTCTTCGAGAAGCAGTTGGGCGATGGAACACCGAGACTTTAAGCAACCTCGAAACACGCTGTGGGATTCACTCAGACGAAACTGTGCTCGTGGATTCGCACATACAAGACCCTTCGACCCATCTTTTTCTCCGTTTCTGCAAAGGTATTCCAAGTGGACATCACGAGTCAAAGCCTTAGTACTTTAGGCAGACCTTGCGTCTGACCGGACTTAACATCGTAAAACGTGGAAAGCGCGAAACCATGTCAGTCTTTAGACAGAGGCATGTTTTACTGAGCACAGCCCAATGGGGTTACTCCACCAGTTTCCCCTTGGCATGCTATAGCCATTCAGAAACCGTTCCGCTATACGCGTTTGTCAAACGCTACCAGTAGCTATTACGATGAGAAACATAAAACTCCCGACCTTTCTTGTGTTTCAAGGCTGGCTGTCCATTTGGTGCAAGCATGAACAAACTTCGTTCCCATGCTTGATCGACAACTGTTGTCCGAGGTACTTGAGTTCAGCAATGCCTACTCTTTTTTGTCTCTGAAAAGCACCCCGTTGACTCTGTCTTTGATCAAGGCCAATTCCCTGTGTTGACGATGGCGCAAGAATATACCCTTAACTCGACCGTCACTCCCTATGCTATACCATTGTACGCAGTCACTCTTTGGCCGGCGCAGAACGGAATCAACCCAGAACGACGGACCTGGCTTGTGCCTCTATCTTCCTGCCTGCTAGCCTTGTCGACATTGGTCTTGTTTGTCCGCCTCTATTCACGGATCGCTGGATTCTCAGGGAAGTTGGGACTCGATGATGCACTCATCACTGCTGCCTGGGTAAGTCTTCAGTCGGTCGAAAATTCACCTGAGCAACCAGTTGACCGTCATAGGGCTTTGCCTCCATCTTCACAGCCTTTACCATCCTAGGTACGAATCTTAATCCTTGAGCAGCGAGGAATACATATTCATATTAGCAGGAGTTGTACGTCCCGGCTTCGACCTTCATGTATGGGATCTGCCAATCAATGCATGGGTAAGGGGTGGATTTGTGAGCTTCCACCGTATACCCTGCGTCGCCATATTTGCTGAAATTCTCTTAGCTCTCCTGGATATGCATGATCTTATTTCATATCTCGTCTTGTTTGACAAAGATCTCGATTCTTCTTTTCTATCGCCGTCTCAAGCTCCGATCATACAGCTCTACTACACAAAATGCCATTTACATTGCCATCGCATTCACGATTGTCTTCTTCCTGGCTTTCGGTCTGCTATTGCTCTTCATATGCGTACCGACTTCAGCGACTTGGACTGGTATGGACGTCTTCTCTTCGAAGGTATACAAATGCCGTTCTCGACAGGTTGCCGACATTCTGCACGGAGTTTTCAGCATGATCACGGACATTTACGTCCTGATCATTCCCAACCTGGTTGTCATGAACATGCAATTGCCACGGAAACAGAAACTCATGCTTTATGCCGTATTCTCCTGTGGCTCCATGTAAGTGTGGAACCGTATGAGGATCGACAAGCTTACTGAGTTGATATAGTACGATCATCTCAGCCATTAGCCGAACATACTGGCTTGTGTTCCTTCACATAGATTCTATTCACGATCTGACATGTAAGTCCTAATTCAGACGATGTTCTTTCCTATGACTGATCGAGATTAGGGAGTGGCTACAACATTCTAGTATGGACACAGCTCGAACTTCACTCCGCTCTAATCTGCGCTTCCGCCCCAGCGATCAAAGGTATCGTTGTTGCTGGCGCGCAAAAAGCGGGACAAATGCTAGGCAAGAGAAAGAAGGAGCTACCTGTACCTGATAATCGATCTACTAAGGTTACTAGCGGGGATATAGAGAAAGTAGAGGCTTTTATCTATATTACTACCTATTCCAAATCATAATGGATATATACAACTGTTTTTTGGTCGTGCTATAGATTCAATAAGATTATTCTACGTCTATAAAAGATAGAATATAATTAGGCGGATACTAAATCTACCTCTAACCCTCTTAAATCCGCCCCTAACTTCTTTTATTTCTACCCCTAGCTAGAATTTAGAGGGGTATTCCCTAGTATTTAGGTGCTCAAGCTATTTTATAATTAATAATATTATAGTAGTTATACTAGATTATATATTAAATATTAGTAAGTACTATTTCTATATCTAAGTTAGCTAAAACTACCTCTATAATCCTTTAAATTAGACCCGCCTAAAAAATTAGAGTCTCTAATAATAATAGTTCGGGTCTAAACTACTCGGTTTGAGTTAGAATTAGATTGGTTTGGGTTTTAGAATAAGGTTTTAGTATTAGAAACTAAATCTTAACTAAACTATCTATTTATATACCTCAACTATTAGATAGATTCGGGTTTTTACGCCAAAGTCTAAATCTATTACTTTTAACTAGAAACTACTATATCTTTGGATTTACTCTATATATTTTAATTTTTTAAATACTTAAAATACTTTCTAAGTAATTCTCTATCTTTTAAGTATAAAATATATAGATAAACCCTTAAATATTAATCTTAGTAAGTTATATTTGAAACTATTAGATTTAATTAGGTTAGTTTCTATCTATTACTAAAAACCTAACCCTAAACCAACCTAAACCGTTTAAAACCTAAACTATTTAGGATTAGATTTTAAGTTCTAAAATCTAATCTAATCTATACTATTAGAGACCCTATAAATATAGTATCTCTCCCCCTAAAACTAGAGAGTTAGAAGCTAACTCTATTCCTAATTCTAATTCTAACTCCAAACTAATAATACTATAAATATTATAAATTATAGATTATATTTAGCTTAATCTATACGTAAATATAGTATTAGTAGACCCTACTATAATCTAGGTAGTTAGACTATCTAGATTATATATAACTATATTATATAAGGTATAATTAGCTTAATCTATATATAAATATAGTATTAGTAGGCCCTACTACTATAATCTAGACGGTTAGACTACCTAGATTATATATAACTATATTATATAAGAAATATTTAGCTTAATCTATATATAAATATAGTATTAGTAGGCCCTACTACTATAATCTAGATAGTTAGACTACCTAGATTATATATAATTATATTACTAACTATTAGAATCTATAATCTATTCTAGACTCCGGAACTAGTTAGATATTAGTTAGATATTAGTCTAGTACTAAACAAGTTATATACTATAGTATATATAGCCTTAGCTTTGTATACGTAGATATCTTATCGCCTAGACGTAGAAGAGATTCCTCTCTAGTATTTATTCTAAATATATATATTTAATCCCTTTTCTCTCTTAATATATCTATCTCTATAGTACTACTATATATTCTTATATTATAAACGCTCTACCTCTTAAGGGAGTATACTATATTTATACTATTAGATATTAGACCTTTCTCTAAACAATTATAGGACCTAAGATACGTAACTAGAGTATAGAAGCTAGTAATAATATTACTAATTCTAAAGCTAATATATAGTAGTAGCTAGAGGATAAAGCGGCCTCCTATAAGGATCTACTAGTTATTAATAAGAATACTAATTCTAAGTTAGTCGTTCCGACTACTCCTAAGACCCTATCTAAGAATATAGTAGAGAATAACCTAGAGTCGATAGCTCGGAGAGCTAAGCTAGAAGTCTAGCTAAAGATTATAACCCTATAGGTCTATCTTAAGTAAGCTAAGCTAGCTCTAGCTACTACTAGTAGTATAGAGCTAGCTAAGAAGAGCTATAAGGGTAATTTATAGCTTCTAAAGTCCTACTACCTAATACCTCTAAAGTATAAGAGCGATAATATAGCTAGATATAAAATATTTCTCTATAAGTTAAGTAAGTACTTTATAGAGTATCTATAGTAGTACGAGAGTAACGTATCTAAGATAGACGTAGATAGAGTTAGACTAGTAGAAGCTCTCCTTAATAGACTTTTAGTCTAGTTATAGATAAGCTTCTAGTCGGCCCGTAAGAGTAATATTACCTAGAAGAAGTTTAGTATCTAGTACTTAGATCAAGTTGAGGATCTAATTAAGAGGTAGAATAAGATAGAAAAGAACTTCTAGATAGTAAAGTAGTTACTAGGCTAGAGTATCTCCGCCTTTACTTAGTATCTAGAGGCCTATTTAACTAAGACCGGTATAGTAGCTAAGGTACTAGAACCTTAGAAATACTATATATTACTTTTTAAGATTAAAGCCTCTCTTTATAAGGTATTCTAGATACGTATACCTAATCGTATAGTACTAGATACTTTAAAGAAGACGCTTAAATAGCTTTAGTTAGCTAAGTTCTCTAGAGTTAGTATCCCTATAACTAGTAATAAGTAGTTCTCCGCCTTCTATTCTAGTAGTAAGTCTAGTAAGAAGCGCTACTACTACGTTAATATATAGGGCGAAGAGTAGCCTACTTCGAAGATATTAAAGCCTACTAACCCCTAGGGCTCTAGGTCCTCTAGTACGGCTAAGGGCGGAGTAATACTAGAGGGTTACTAGACCTATAGCTTAATAAACTATAAGTTCTATAGTTACCTAAACCCTAAGGGTACTATAAGTACGCTAGGAAAAGAGTAGACCTAATAGACCTTATAAGCGTATATACTATCGGGCTAAGTAGGAAGCCTAGGGACTCTAATCTTAGAACTCTAGCTAAGTATTAGTAAGTTAGTTGTAAAGACGTTGAGCCCGCTCTAGTAGATACTAGAGTACCTATTAACCTAATCTCCTAAGATCTTATAGTACTCTAGGGATTAAAAGACCTAAGGTCTCTATTAGATATATAGTCTTCAATTAAGGGTAAACTCCTAGCCGTCTACGAAGAGTATACGGTATAGCTAGAGGTATAGAATACGCTTAGTAAATAGAGGTAGTAAGAAGTTATCTTAGTTGCCGTAGATATTACTAGGTACTACCTACTACTAGGAAGCCTCTAGTATAAGCTAGTAGAACTAGTTCTTAATTAGATATTAGTATATCTCCACTAGATCCTATTAGGTATATAGGTGTGAATTGACGTCAATAAAAAGATAAGAACAATAAAGCAAAGAATAAAGAAAGGACTAGTTGTTGGTATAGTATATTCTAATTGATTGATAACCTATAAGAGAGCTTGCAGGTTATAACTATATACTATCCCTATACTATAACTACTATATTATATCAGGTAAAGTTGGTAGGTAGGGATATCCCTAACCTAAGAGTAGTACCCAACCTCTATCTATATATATTACTATATAGGATAATATTATCTAAATACTAGCAACTCTTCTTTTATAAAAGGAAAATACAAGGTAGAGACTATAGGGTAGATATATAGAAAGAAATAAATATAAACTCCAAAATCTCAAGTACTAATATCCTAAACCTAATCTAGTATTCAAAAATTAAAAACAGGGAATCTAGGTGAATCGAAAGCTGTGCAAATCGTATACGTAGGTAAACTTATAGTACTTAGAAGTATCGAAATCCTATCCGAAACTATCCCTCTCTAACTAAGATCTGACATGGTACAAATCGAAAATTCTAAAGTAACTATTACCAAAATAACGCCTACGCTCGGGTAGTAGTAGTTAAACGGGTAACTAAGGCCTGAATTGCGGAGCCTAGGCATCTATAGGCTAATAGG